>CAUYSK010055140.1:0-89046 GCA_963575035.1 Avahi laniger | reverse complement strand
CATGCTTCCCAAAGCCCTTATAAAGAATGTATGGCCGACACCCTCTATGTCCTGTAACTCTCAGGAATGTGGGTTCAACTGTAAGTTTCTTCCACAGTAATGATTTGGGTGTTTCTGCTGCTTCTAGGCTCCATTCTAATTACTTTTCCCCTTCCTTGTTCTTAGGCTCAGGAATTTATTTTTTTCTCTGTATTTTTTACGTATTTGTGGAAAGAACAAATATGTTTTCATGGCACTTAGTATGTTGTAAATGCATTGTTTTCCAAGGAGTAAGATCATTCTACCACTGCATTAAATCTGTGTTCCTAAGATAACCTATGTTTTTCTAGGGGCTGAGGAACAGTCACGATCAGCTTTTACATTCTCTGCTTTTTCTTGGGGCATCACCAATTGTTCTAACTACTCCCAGGAAGTTTCCTCCCCCAGATAACATTACTTCTCTCCCTACTCTCAATTCAAGTAACCTTCCATTATAGACAAAGAGAATCTGATTTTATAGAGAAATCTGATAGATAATGCACTCAATTGTAAAGAAAGACAGATGCAAATGGTTTCAGTAATTGGTACAAAATTATCACAAAGATCTTTAGATTAACAGGTACTTATAAACTAGGCAAAATATTTTTACTCTATGTCAGCTGTAAGAATGTCCTAACTTTCTGTACACACTTTAAAATATCTGGAGAGAGACATGCATATAAGTATGGACTTTTGAGATAGACAAACACAGATGTTCCTATAGACTGAATGTTTGTGTCCCCTAAAATTCCTGTGTGAAAATCCTAAACCCCAATGTGATAGTATTAGGACATTGGGCCTTCAGGAGGTGATTAGGTCATGAGGGTGGAGGGCTCATACATGGGAGTACTGCCCTTATAAAATAGCCCTGGAGAGGTCCCTCACTCTTCTGCCATATGAAGACACAGTGAGAAGATGACTGTGAACCAAGAAGCAGACCCTCACTAGATACCAAATCTGCTGGTGTTTTGATCAAGGATTTCCCAGCCTCCAGAACTGTAAGAAATAAATTTCTGATTTTTATAAGCCCCCCAGCCTATGTAGTTTGTTACAGCAATCTGAACAGACTGAAACAGGTATGATCCCATCTCTTCCTTTGCTATATTATTTGCTCACTTTTCTCAGAGTTGTAATTTCCTCATATGGGGTTGTAGGAAAGAAAGATTTAATATATAGAGTACCTAATCATATGTCTAGCATATGAAAGTGTTCATAATAGGTTCTTAGTAAATAGTGACCATGCTCAAACATTTCTAATGAAAGGGAACTGATTATATCGAGACAATCCGTTCTGTTTTCAGACAGCTATAAAAGTTAGAAATTTCTTTCTGTTATTGCTCTAGAATCTGTACTTTTCAATTATTTGTTCTAATTCAGTATTCTTAGGCCTCAGAGAAAAAGTCTAATCCCTTTTCTACATGGTAGGCTTCCAGGTCTTTGAAGATGGCTGTTTTGTACCCCACATCTTCTGCCTGTCAGCTCTTAGGAATTCAGTTCCTTCATCTGTTCTCTCGTGGCCTGGATTCAAACCAACCCTCCTTTCTGAGGTCAAGCAGCAATGCCAGGAGCTGACCCAGCCTCAAGGAGCAGCCCACCCAGCCCAGAGCAGCAGGTGGGGGCCTCTGCCGGGACAGCCACGTTCACTGCAGGCCAGGTGTGACTCAGCCTGCAGCCCCTACGCATGCCAGGCTCAGATATCCAGAAAAGCAAGAGCTCTCTCTAGCAACCCCACAGTGGTAGGAGGGGCCTGAGAAATTTGTCTATCTTTACTGGATGTTAATATTTACTGGATGTTCAAATTCAAGTACTTACTCATATTTCACCGTAGTATAGGTTAGGGTGCTATAGTAAAGAGAACCCCCCACCATGGAATGAATGAAGTAGGAATTCAGTGTTTGTAGAATGATTCGATACACAACGTAGAGATGGACAGGATTTCGTTTGTGCTCAGAGTCACCTAAAAACATTGGACCTGACCAATCTTGGGTTTGGAAATCAAATCTAAAAGGTCCCCAGAGATTCTGTTTTTATATAATTCTTCTTTTCTGTGGTAAGATTGGGCATCAATTTGCCATCCCTTTCCTTTGTTTAAAAAGAAAGGATGTAAGGGGTAGAAGAAGGATAAGAGAAAAGAAAAAGCAAACAGGAAATGGAGGCACTTCTCAAATACAAGGCATTTTAATCAACCTAAAAGGTCTTCATGAGTCTAAATAAAGTGCATGTTGATTGGTGTTGATAGTGTTTCAATTGCTACTTCTTCCTGAGAGGTCACATAGCTTGCTGTCATGGAAAAACACCCAGACTTTGAGATCAGACCTGAGTTCAAATTTGATTCTGAGTTAATTTACTCATATTGCCCCAAAGCACTTCACATACTGTGTGCTTTGGGGCAATGTATGTAAATCTCCGAGACTCAGCTCTCTCATGTGTTATAACATGGGGATATCTCCTAAGACTGTCTTAAGGATTAAATGAAACAGTATAGGCCACGTGCCTTGTTACAGTTCCCTTCCTGTTTCCATAACCTTTCTCACTCCCCATTTCTCTAAACCACTTTATTTTTTCCTAATAAAAGTATTGTTACTACTGTTGTATGGTTTAATTATGTTAATTTCTGAACAGCCATAGCCACAGAAGTGGCTTGATACATATTTCTGTTCTTTGATAATGTAACCAAAGTTATTTTAGTTAAATAGGAAACAATGTAGGAGTTGGAAACAATGTAGGAAATGTAGCAAATTCTTTAATAATCCCTTAATAATCCCTTGTTTCTCCAGATCATTTTTGAGCTGCCTTTTCCTGAAAATTCTGCTTAAGGAGATGCTGCAGTAGATTGTGCCACTTTGTTACCAAAAAAAATGGTGGTCAAGGGGGTTTCACTGTGGGCCTAGCAGCCACACTGTGCTTGTCGAGATTCCCTTCTTGCACTGGGCTTGTATATCAGAGACAAACCAGGCCTGACAACAGTGTCACTCATGCATCAAGTGGGGAATGCTTTAGAATGCAGTGCACATGTTAGAAATCTTTTTTCTATGCTTTTATCTTAACTGGTGGATATAAGACAAAACTTACAGACATCTTAGTTCCCAAGGAAAAAGTCAGGATATATAAAATTTAAGATTGACTCGTCCATTTGTCTCCGTCTTCCTCTGGCTCTGTCTTCCACATTACCACCAGGGACCTGTTTCAGTAACGTCCATATCCCATCCTGTTTCTCACTTCCTTAAAACCCTTCAGTGGCTCCCTGTTGCCACTGGGATGAATTCTAAGCTCTGTGAGAACAGCCCCTTCTCATCTCCCCAACCTCATTTTTCCCACTTTCCACCTCACGCTTTGTACTCCAGCGCTGCTTCCCACAGCGCACGCTGCCTCTGGACTTGATGTATTTACTAGTGCTTATCTCTCTCTAGAATTTCCCCCACTTCACACCTGGCTGAAGAATCCTTTAGAGTTCAGCTCAAGTGTCACCTCCTTCAGAAAGCCTTCTTTGTGACCTCTCCACCTCCCAGGCTGGGGTAGGTACCCCTCCTCTTTGTTCTCAGTGCACCGTATGCATATACGCATGGTTATATCAGTTTACGTAGCTGCCTCTTTTACTAGATGGCAAACACCTTGATCAGGGGCCAGGTCTCACTCACTCATCTCTCTTTCCCCAGCATCCAGCACAGTGCTGACATACAACAGCTGCTAAGTAAATATTTATGTCATTGAAACATATTGATCATAGGAACGAACTCCCATTGGGGGAACGTCAGCCCTGCTTTATATGTCTGAGGAAAGCTCTTGTTTATTATACTTTGTTAATTGAAGCTGCTGGATTATATATTAAATTGGACATTTTAGTCTCTGCTTAAAAAATAAAAGTTAAATTGAGAATATTCATAGCTCTGTTAGGATAATGCCTGTCAGTGCAAAAACATGGTAGGTGACTGTACTTTACAGTTGTTTGGGGTTTGTGATACCCAACTGCAGTCTAGGGTAACTTTATGTATTTGGTGGTATTTTGACTAGATAAACTAGTAGTGTAAAAGTAGCAAGTCACTGTTAGTCTGTGGAAGAAATTGGGTGGCCTTAGACTTGCCTTCTCTGCCTTAAAGTCGTGCTTTTTAAAAATCCAAAGAAAGGTAGATTCTTTTAAGAAAGTTTACAGCCTGCATTTTCTAAATTATAAACCAACTCAGTTTTCAGCCTTTAGCCTGGCTCCCATAGACACTAATGATAGCCCATATAAACTATGTGGCAGTTCCAGTTGTTTTCACTCAGGAAGGGCCCCAGGATTTTCACTGAAGAAGCCCAGAAAGGAGAGATGTCAAGAATTCTGGAGAGAAATATTAAGTTACAAGGAGCTGATTAGGATAACTTGGCTTAAAAATGAAAGAGATATAGGAAACTTGCCATATTTTCTAGTGCTCTCTTAGCACTAAGTGAGGACTTAAAGAAAATTTTAATCCTTGCCAAATTTTCCTTTCTGGAACTATTTCCACTGTGCGAGAGATTTGCTGCTACAACCCTGTCATCATCATTTTCTTAATCCTCTTCGTTGTCCCTGCCACCGCCACCACCACTTCCTTCCTCTCCTTCCTCTTCCTCCTTTTCTTCCTCCTCCTCCTCCTTCTCCTCTTTTTCTTCTTTTTTTGTGTACTAAATCGGAGAACTCAAAAGACTCTGGGTAATGCTTTCAAGATAAACAGATAAATCCCACATTGTTTCCAATGCAGCAGTTTCCTCTGGATTCTTTCACTGTCTGCTTAATGTAAGTCTTAGTCACACTCGTATTAAGAGTGGAAACACTCTTCAGTATCTCATTTTATACAGTGGTGCTACGCACATTAACTCCTTAACCCTTAAGTCACTACAGGAAACCAGCAGTCTTCATACCCCTATCCACTGGAGAGATGGAGAAAATGCACAAACTATGGAGAATGTAATTGATTTCCTCTCTGCACCATGAGACAGTGGAAGGCCAGGGCTAGACCCCAGGATTGTCAACTCCCAGGGCTCTTCCCTTTGCTCCAAGATGCAGTGACACCTTTCAGTTCTTGCTGTGTTGAAAAGGTGTGTGTTGCATGCTGTGATAGGTACAGTACTTGGCATAATTATGTTTAACTCTTGTAACCATGTACTGCAGGTTAGATATTAATATCCTGTGTTACAGATAAAGTTATAAAACTTGCTAGCTGGCCTTCAGATCTATGTGTGTGATTGCAAAGCCTGATGTCTCTCTACTGTTCTATACTGACTCCACGTAATAATCACTCACAGTTTATATCACTTGATATCCTGAAAGCCCTCCACAAACATCATCATATTTAATCCTTAAGAATTTTGGAAATATGAGTGGTTATCATGCCCTTTGAAATAAATAAGCAAGCCACTAGGCAAAGTGATTTTACTAAAACATAAGTCAGTTCATGACACTACTGTTCAAACTCTCCATTTGCTTCCCATCTAACTAGAGTAAAGGACCAAATCCGTGTGACCTGTAAGGATTCTGGTCCCCGGGTTCCCTCCCTGGCCTAATCTCCTCCTACCCTCCCCTTCATTCTCTCTGCCTCAGTCACACTGGTCGCCTTATTGTTCCCCAGATGCTCAGGCCATGCTCCTGCCTCAGAGTCTTTATACTGGCTGCTTCCTCTGCCTGTAATGTCCTTTCCCCAGATACCTGCATGACTAGCTCTCAGTTCTGTCAGGTCTTGACCAAAAAGTCACCTTTTTACAAAAAATTCATCTTGCTGGTCAGGCCTTCCTGGACTACTCTTTCCAAAGTTCCACCCAGCACCTAACATTTCATATCCACCTTCCATGCTTTAGTTTTATCCTTAGTCTTTATCATTTTCAAACATACTGTGTACTTCTCTTGTTTACCGTCTGCCCTCTCCTCCCCACCAGAATGTAAGTGCTGCGAGGCTAGGGCTTTGGTCTGTTTTGTTCACTTCTCAGCTGCAGCACCCAGAACGGCCTTGGCACATGGTAGACATTCAGTAAATATTTTATGAGCAAAAATAGATAAGAAAATAGAAGATCAAAGAGGCTAAGTGATTTTCCCCAGAATGATGTGACCCAGCAGTAGCAGAGCTAAAACTGACACTTGCCTTCTGATCCACACTCTGTGCTGCTTCGGCTTGGAGCCTAGCCAGCCTAGGAGCCTAGACCAACCCCAGGAAAAGTTGTAAGTAATGTTATAAAATAAAACTCAGTTAATTATGAATACTTTTTATGTAATTTTCACTTTGAAAACAATTATTTCATCAATTACTATATCATAGGGGATATAGACCAACCCTCCCTTTGGACTGTCTCCAAGCAGCAGGAATAATGAGAGTAAATTACAGAACTTAAAATAAACCTAAGTATTTCTGGGCCTCAGATTCCTAACATCTAAAACGAGGGGCTATTTAGTCATTTCAAAGCCCCACACAGGTTTAACTTAACCTGAATCCATCACAAAAATAAAAGAATTGATCAGTTTTCTTTTTTCTTTTCTCTTCTTTTTTTTTTTTTTTTTTTTGAGAGAGAGTCTCGCTCTGTCACTCAGGTAGAGTGCAGTGGCATGATCATAGCTCGCTGCAACCTCAAACTTCTGGGCTCAAGAGATCCTCCTGCCTCAGCCTCCCAAGTAGCTGGGACTATAGGCTCATGCCATGACACCTGGCTAATTTTTCTGTTCAGTAGAGATGGGGTCTTGCTCTTGCTCAGGCTAGTCTCAAACTCCTGAGCTCAAGCTATCTTCCTGCCTCAGCTTCCCAGAGTGCTAGGATTACAGGCATGAGTCACCGCACCTAACCCCAGTTTTCTTTTTAAGTTGTTCAATTCTATACATACAAGGTATGCAGTTTATTCTGTAGATGAACTGTGCATTGATATTTCTATAACTCCCCTTTTATCATAATACCATGTTTGATTTTTTTCCCCACATTTGTGCAAAACGTAGGCTTTTTGTCTCACTGTGTTACATTGCGGGGTCAGCAAGCATGCAAAGGAGCTCATGCATCCTCCGATCTCATGCAGCCTCTGCTGCAAGAAGGCTCTAACTGCTACTTCCTCAGAATTAGCCAAGTGGCAGAGAAACCAGAAGGCAAGATCACTTAAGGACAGGGACTGAATCAGTAATAGCAATGTCTGAGTCAGGAGAGGAAATATGTCTACAACGTGGCCTTGTACTCTTTGCCACTCTGAATTGAGGATATGCACATGGTCGTCAGACCTAAAAAAGAAGTGCACCAATAAGTTAGGCTGTTGGTTGTCCAACTCTTTACAAGTTTTGGCAAAGAAGGTTAAATGCAGTGTTTGGCCTTGTATCTCAGCTTGGTTCATTTCTTTGGTGAAAATTCCCTCTATAGAGAATAAAATGCAGTTATTACGAGGTGGTGTACATATTCTTAAGAGCAGGAGGCAGTTTTCCAACTCCTTTACAAACATTAGTTGTTAAGTGCACAACTTGAATAGGGTTTATAATTCTCACTCCTGTTATGTGCTGCACACCGGCTGCTAGCAAAGTGAACGTGCCAACCATGGCAAGATAGAACAAGTTTGAGAAAGTAAGAATGGCGAGTTAATTACTGAAGCTGGGATTTGATCCGTAAATAAAACCAAAACTTTCGCTTGAAAACTAAGTAAAACAAAACAGCAGCACCCTCAGTCGCCTTTCTCTTACTTCGTTCCCATTTGCTCCAGAAGGAATTAATCTCTTCTTTCTCTTTATCTCTGAGTACTTTCATATATCTGTACTTGGGTTAAAGGCAGTTCTCTTCATTTCTTTGTTTGGACAGAAGTTTCCTTAATTTATTATAACCATTATCTGTCACTATACCAGATAATGTGTTTGGACTTCGCAAGTAAGTCTTGCAGTTTCCCAAAAGCCATCTCGTCTTTACTGTATTTATTGAATGACTTTTCACTGTGAGACACTGTAATTATCCTTTACAACAGAACTACTAGTAGGATCCTAATAGAAAGCTTGCTATTTATTTCTGTTAGCTATAGCCATACCATTATATTGTCTTACAATTTTTCATATCCTGTCTTGTGAATTGTTTTATTTTTATTTTTTTTATTTTTTTTTATTTTTCACACTGCCAGCAGAAGTGAATTGTTATTAGTGTTTTTTTCCCCATATGTATTTTCCCTACCAACTTGATTGTAAGCTGCTTAAAGATAGAAACTGTGTTATATAAGTGTGTGGAGTGGAATGTACATGCTGGTTTTATGAATGATCACAAATAACCAGGATTTGGGTTAGAAATCTCATCTGTAAACAGTCCTGCCCTGATACTACCCTGGGACCTTGAGCCCTCAGCTACCTGCTTGTATGAGCCTGTGTCTCCCGCCTAAGTATTTACATAAGAAGCTACAGGATGCCAACCTCAGACCTGCAGTCTTTAACAAAGGGGAGTGAATGTTAGGAGGAGTCTGGGAAAGAATCCTCATTCATTTTAACCCTGATGATAACATTCCTGTGAGACAACTATGAATCCTCCAGAAAGAATATGTTTTTGCTGTATCAGTGCCACCTATTAGGAAGTCTTCCATAACTGAGCATGAGAAACTCTCTTAGAGTTCAAAAAATCAAAATGACATCCTTGCTAAAAAATCTGCTCATGGTTTTAGTCCCATAGTTACCACCAGAAATCTCTGGGAATTTGGTCTCCAAGCTATTCTCATAGCAGTGTCGCGCACATTCCACAAGAGCCTTAGGGGATGGACCAGGCCTAGTTTGGGGTTTTCAGCAGTGTTTGTCATTTTTACAGCTAAATGGAACACTGGAATGTGATATTTACTCAGTTATGCCCACTTTTCATTCAATATTTGTAATTTTCAATGTGGCGGGTCTTATCCTAAAAAACAAACAAAAAAAACCTCTTTTGATTTTATGAATTTAGTCTGTAAAACGAAAAAGCAAGAGACTTCCCTCCCTTGGACTTTATCCCTGGTTGTTATCCTTCACTCTGTGTTCTTGCTCTACCCTCAACAAGTCAGATATGACATTTTTTGGTCAGAACATTCTATAGTTAATTCACTTTCTAATTTTCTAAAATGCCATTTGGCTTCTTGCCAAGAGAGCTATAGTCCCGGGGTTCACTCGGTAGGTTTGTAACTACGACTGCTTCCATTTTCTGAAAGAAATAGAAGAAGGATTAAGAGCAGTGTTCTCCTTGTGTTAAATAAAAAAATTATTCATGGCACTTGCTGAAGATAGTAAGGAAGACTTTATTAAAGTGAGGCCAGAACAGTAGATATAGGGACCACTGCAATGGAGTCTTGCAGTGAGGGAGGAAGATTGGGCTCAAGTCTGGCTCCAACAAGGACAAATGGGGATTTATAACCAAGGAGCAGGTGGGGGTCAGTAGATGGAAAATTATTTTACTAAGTGGAAACATCAAGGGTAAGGGAGATTCTTGCTAGACTGATGCAACAGAATTCTTACTGAGGTCAGGTTAGAGTGATTAGATATCGAGGGTGGTCAGAGACCAAGTGTGGAGGATTTTCATTAAAGTCATTTAGCAAAAGTATTGCTCAAGATGGATTCTACAAGGACAGAGAGAGAAGCCCAAGGTCAGACCCAGTTGAGAAGAGGGCTCAGAGGAGGCTGATTAAGCTAGGTTAAGGAGAAGAGTCCTTGTCACCTGCTAAAAAGAGAAATTATGTTTTATGGCTCAGAATAATAGGATTACCCTAGCAAGAGATGTCTTTTCTATATCCCATTTTATAATAATTCAAAAATCATGATAATTTTTTGAAAAAGCATTTGTTACAAGAGTCATAAGTGGTGCTATTTACAAACTTATGTAGTAGTATATCAGAATTCATAGAATGGAAAAACTAATGTGCAAAATGATACATTCTAAATTATATTATGGAAATCAAAAATATTTCATAGTCCTTAAGCCATTTCTTTTAAGACACTGAGAAAAGGGTAACAGCCAATGTATTCCTGAATTTTTTTGGTTTGGAATTCCAGATCACAGCAGAGCAGTGCCTTAATTGTACTTGGTAGTGACCCCTACTAGCTATTCAATCATATATCCTCCAACACTTATTATCTGAATAATATGGAGATTCCTTCCTTAGTTCTTTGTTAGGCAACTTTTCTAGATTGGTTTCTAATAGTAGCAAGAGGGAAAATCTTTTCTTCCATCTTTTCTAGAATAAATATTTTCTGATTACTTCATCTACAAGAGTAAAGTGAATATTGAAAATGCCAAAGTAAGCTTCAGCCATTTATAGGAATTATCTAAAGAAGGCAGGCATCCATTATTTTTTCCCATGATTTTATTGCCTGAGAGTAGTATCTGCATTAATCTCTTTGATTTTTATGTCCAAATGATAAAATCAATTTTTTTAATTTTTAAAAAGTAAAATCTTAAATGACTCGACATTTGATTAAACTTCATCTAAGGATGAGATTAAATTAGCAATCTTAGATTCTCAACATATATTTGGCCTTACCTATTGTTAATGAAACTTGCCTACAAGCAGGGCTACATGTTGCAAAGCTTATATGGAGCAGTAAAACTATTTATAAATCCAGACACCTTTACAAAGACCATTTCCTTGGTCTCACTTATGTAAGCCTGCAAAACTATCAGTTGTAAGGAACTGAGGAAAGTAAACACATGAATGTACTCCAACTTCTAGGCTTTTCTGAACATTATGTGATTGAAAAGCAGCCAAAAGTTTAATGCAGACTGAGAATTGCTGACATTTCCATGGAGAGAATGAGACTCAGAATGGCAAATAATGTTCCAGACATTGATCTGTGAGCCTGGTCTCCACTCCCCTATTAATGCCACACCTGCCCTTTTTTTGAGAGGGAAGGAATTATCTGGTTAAAAACTGAATCTGTAGGACAACCTGTCTCTCCTGAGGCAGCTGCCTTACTCTAATTCTTGCTTAGCCCAGTTTCCCAAATTTAGCAGAGAAGACCACTTCCAACTCCCACCCTCTTTAAGTCAGCATCCTGTGGGGCCATTTCTATGCAACCAAGGCCTCATTCATTCCTTTATCCAAAAAAAATATTTATTGTGTGCCAAGCACTGGGGATTCAGCAGTGAAAAAAACAGATAAAAATGCCTGCCCTTAGGGAACTGATGTTCCAGTGTGATTACTTCTAGGAATGTGTCTGAGTCGAACTGCGTTTCAGGAGTGGATGTGTGTGAGAAGCCTCAGGAGTTTGGGGGCGGAGGGGGAGGCTTACCTGTTTCTGTGCCCTCCAACAGGCTTTATTACCTGAGCAGGGGTGGTCGGGGAGTGTCTTAATCTGATTTGTGTTGCTATAAAAGAATCCCTGAGGCTGGGTAATTTATTAAAAAAAAAGGCTTGTTTAGCTCACAGTTCTGTAGGCTGTACAAAAAGCATGGTGCCTGCATCTGCATCTGGCGATGGCCTCGGGCTGTTTCCACTTACGGAGGGCAAAGGGGAGTTGCTGTGTGCAGAGATCACATGGCGAGAGAGGAAGCAGGGGAAATAGAGGGGAGGTGCCAGGCTCCTTTTAACAACCAGCTCTTGAGGGAACTAATAAATTGAGAACTCACTCACCCCTGAGGGAGGGCATTAATCTATCCATGTTGGATCTGCCTCTATGACCCATACATCTCCCAGTAGGCCCCACCTCCAACTCTGGGGATCAAATCCCAAAATGAAGTTTGGGGGAAACAAATATACAAACCATAGCGGAGAGAGACACTTCCTCCTATTAAAAAAACCAAAAACTGTGCAGAACAATTGATTTCAGGGTTATACAAACTATTATACTTTCTGACTATATATATAAGAAAATTCAGTTTATCGCACTTCATTCAATTTGTTGTGTATTCCAGTTCAATGCCATGTCAGATCTCGTTAATTTTAACCTATTGATTATTGTTCTAGCCTTCGAATAACTTTTTCTGAATATATGTGGTATTGTGTGACAACCATCCAAAATACTTTAGGATTCCATTTTATGAGTAAAAAGTATACTAGGTTTTTTAATAGGTGGAGAGTAATTTGGAGGTATCAGTCCTCTTTTAAGGTTCCTTCATGCTATAGAATTTTTTTTTTTGCTAATTTCATTTATTTTCCACAAAAGAGAGAGACATCAAGTACATATTGGGAAAGGGGAACTTCCAATTTTAAAGGCAAAATTCTAGGTGTCTCCCAGACAGCGTACTCCCAAAATGCAGCAAAATTAAATGCAGTACTTCAGATAAGGTCTGACCAGCCAGAAAAACAGTAGAAATTCAGGGCCTCTGATTTATTCTTGTTTGATGTTTTATCTTATCTCTTTAAATTTAGTATTCCAGCCTATTGAACACATTTTCAAATTTGATCTCACCCATTAAAAGGGCACCTTTTAATTTTTCAGTCCACCCACAGATACAAATATTATGCAGAAAAGAGCTAAGGGCAGACTTGGTCCTGGAGTGTGATCTTCAGCCAGCGCTGATGGCCCAGGTCCCGCCCCAGCCCCTCTGCCTGGAGCGTCTGCAGGTGCAGATTCTCCACCAATTGCCTGACCTCACAAGCAGGGTTAATTAATAGGACTGGATGCTGCCTTTCTCCTAAATGTGAAAACTAATTATTTAACTTCATGGTGTTGCTCATAGCAAAATAATAATACTTCAGTACTTCTATACAATTAAATCTTTTTTTTTTCAGAGTATTACAGGGACACAAACATTTTGGTTACATGTATTGCTTTTGTATAGTTTGAGTAAATGTTATAGGTGTGCCTATCACCCAGATAGTGTGCATTGTACCTGTTAGGTATGAATTTACCCAACCTTTCCTCCCATCTCCCACCTGCTTGATTTCTCAACGGAAATCTCTTTATTTCCCTATGTGCATATAAGTGTTGATTAGTTAGTTCCTGTTTAATAGGGAGTACATGTGGTGTTTGGTTTTCTATTCTTGTGATACTTCATTTAGAAGAATGGTCTCCAGTTCTATCCAGGTTGTTACAAAAGGTACTAGTTCCCCATTTTTTATGGCTGAGTAGTACTCCATGGTATACATACACCACATTTTATTAATCCACTCATGTATTGATGGGCACTTGGGTTGATTCCACATCTTTGCGATTGTGAATTGTGCTGCAATAAACATTTGAGTGCAAGTGTCTTTTTTATAAAATGACTTTTTTCCCTTTGGGTAAATGCCAAATAGTGGAATCGCTAGATCAAATAGTAGGTCTACTTTTAGTTCTTTGAGGTATCTCCATACTGCTTTCCATAGAGGTTTTACTAGTTTGCAGTCCCACCAACAGTGTATAAGTGTTCCTTTCTCTCCACATCCACGCCAGCATCTGTTATTTTGGGACTTTTTGATAAAAGCCATTCTCACTGGAGTTACGTGATACCTCATTGTGGTTTTGATTTGCATTTCCCTGATGATTAGAGACATTGAACATTTTTTCATATGTTTATTGGCCATTAGTCTTTCTTCTTTTGAAAAGCTTCTGTTCATGTCTTTTTCTCACTTTTTAAGAGTGTTGTTTGATTTTTTTCTTGCTGTTTTGCTTGAGTTCTTTATCGATTCTGGTTATTAGCCCTTTACCACAGGGGTCCCCAACCTATGGTGATTTGTATAGTTATTTCATTATGTATTATAATAATAATAATAGAAATAAAGTGCACAATAAATATAATGCGCCTGAATCATCCCCCGCTCCCCAGTCAGTGGAAAAATTGTCTTCCATCGCTTGAAGCTCGGACTTGGGGTGAGGGGGGCAAGGGCAACATACTTAACCTAAACATCTGTACCCCCATAATATAGTGAAATAAAAAAAAAATTGTCTTCCATGAAAACAGTCCCTGGTGCCAAAAAGGTTGGGGACCACTGCAATCGTATGTCTCATGGTCTAGATTTCTGCTTCAGTGATTTTTAGATTAGAAGGTGAGCCTGCCCAACACAATGGGCAGGAATATTGCAGAGAAAACCATTTCGATGCTGTGAGAAGAATGTATAATTCCCACACATTGATTTTAAATGCAGTTAAAGAGAAGAAAAAGTTCTCTGTCACCCAGTAGCAGTAACTGCAGAGGCTTGGTCCTTAATCTGCCTTCAGAGTGGCTATTTCATAGGTCCTGGGTGTTACAGGGAAGTGCTTCTGAACATCGGTTCAATTTTTAGGGGTCTCACATTTCGGATTGTGACATAAAACAGTTTTCTACTACTTGGTGCCAGTGATTGAATTATGAGAAGCAGAAAAGTGACTGGCCATACCTGGTGTTGGCCCATGAGCCCAGACTGAAACTCCAAACTGTGTTTTAGGACAACGAATCAGGTTCCAGGTCTAGATCACTCAGCTTTCAGAGTGAATTTTACTCCCAACCCAGTCTTCTCATGGTCCCCTTAGTTGCTACACACACCTTGAGTTCACTTGTTTTCTGTTTTTGAGGCACTAAGTTTAATTACATAATCAGATGTTAACTTGGTAGTCTGGAAACTCAATTTGAAGAAAATAAGTAATAATTTTTTTAGTCATATTCTTTTTAATGATGTTTCAGGAGCTATTTGAAATCAATGAAATGTTACTGTTTTCTGTGATCTAATGAAGAAACCTCCTGCAGTTGTGGGCTGCATTCTCATGGAAAGAGTAGCCAGGTCCAGAGAAAAGCAAATCTAAAATCATTAGTCTTTGAACAGCTGTGGAATTAGCCAGATTTCCTGAAATAGTCTGTCAAAAAACCTAGGGGAGCAAACCTTGAGAGAAAGTAGGAACTTGACCTAATATATAGCTTAGACCTAGGTGGTATAGGCTACTAAATTTCCCAGGGGATAAATTTCATCTCGTCACCTTTAAGAGCCATTATTATGGTTATGAATTCAAAAGATAAACTTGAGGTTGAAAAGAAATGACTTTGGCTGTGTTTCAGATACAAGGTCTTAACAGGGTATTGCCTAAAATTGTATTTGAGGATATGAGAAATTCTTTGCTGCTACCACCATTTCTGGAACTATTCTGGGATGGCACAATCAGCAAGGATGAGAAGACAGCCTTCTCAGCACTGAAGGCTGTATTCTCTATTTCTCCTTGTCTTCTGGGTATGTAGTGATGGACAAAACAGACATGCTCCCTGTCTTTATGGAGCCAGTGGTCTAGTGAAGGAGACACATATTATTAAACAAACAAATAAACCAATGTTTAATTATGCATCATAACAGGAGGTATGAAGGAAAAGAACAGACATGACATGGGGCTAAGTTTTGGTCATAAGAGAAGGCCTCTCTGAGGAAATGCATTTGTTTGATGTTTTACCGATGTTTTAAATGTAATTCTGCTTTTGCAGCACTCGAGTATGCTGGGTAAGGGAAGAAACCTCATTTTCTTCTATAATTCCTCACAGTTTCTTAAGACACTCAGTGAATGTTGACTGACAATTTTGTGGATCCATCATATGGTGTCCATCTTCCTTTAGACAACCCTCTTCCTGTCTGGGTTTGGGTACAGAATCTAAACGTTTTGTAAGAGTCTGTAACAGTGCGTGGCCATTACAGAGTTTGTAATCAGTGCTCACATAATTGTTGAATGAATGAATGAATGAAGTTTACAAACTGAGTTTGGTTTCTCAGTTAAAGTGTTCTCCCAGGGATCCGCTGGAACCAGAGACCTCTTTTCCCATCATGCCTATCCTTCTTAATACAGGTTTATATAGGTTAATACAGGTTTCCCCAACATTCTCTCCCCAAGAGTGATATCGTGTGGTCACAGGGTTCCATCTGTCTTTTGTCTGAAGATAACTCTTAAATCTACAGGTTCTAGCCCTGTTTTCTCCTGCCGAGTGTCAGTCCTCACCCCTATTTTCTACGGCTTTCCAGTCCTCTCCACTGAAATGTCTTGCTGGAAGCTCAGGCATGTGGTGCAACTCTTCCTCCTTGGCCCCCTTTGGTCTTGATTTGGAGGTCATCTCAGAGATGCCTCCCCTGAGCCCTGCATCTAAAACTTCAATCTGCTCTCTGACCCCAGCCCACACACTCACTCTTTGGACCATCTTCCCTGATTTGTTTTTCTTCATAGCACTTAATTCAACATTCTGTATACTTTATTTTCTTTCTCTACCCTTTTGCTCTCTCCTTTTATAAAAATTAAACTCTTTAGGTGTAGTGCTCATGCCTGTTGTCCCAGCTACTCAGGAGGCTGAGGCAGGAGCATCACTTGAGCCCAGGAGTTCAAGACCAGCCTGGCTATTTAGTGAGACCCCCATCTCTGAAAACATAAAAATAATTTTTTTTTAAAAAAGAATTAAACTCTGTGAGAGCAGGGATTTTTTTTTTTCTGTTTTATTCATTACTGTATTTCCAGTGCCTGGCACATGGTAGGAATTCATTAAATGATGAATTAATTAATATATAATATTTAGACATATTGTGTATGTTACATATTGTAATGCTTCTATTGCATTAGAAGACAGGTGCTTGCACTGACATACACTGTCACTGTGAGTACAACAAATACAGACTGATCCAAGTGTGTCCTGATGGGAACTCAGATACCAAGAATGTCTTTGCCATAGGTGATGTGATGTTCTGAAATGATAAGTAATTATTGGTTGAGTTCAGAAAAGGACAATACTCCCAGCATAGCAGAGTGGTTATAAGAATGGATTCTGAACCCACACTACCTAGGTTTGAATCTCCTGCTCTGTCATTTGCCATCTGAGTAGCTACTCATACCTAATTGTAGAGATACAGGACAGTTGTGTGGGACTGTCCCTGTACATTGCAGAATGACCAGCATTCCTGGCCCCTGCTCACTAAATTTTAGTAATACCCTTCAATCGTCATGACCACTAAAAGTGCCCCTGAGGGTCTACAGATTTTATATACACTTGTTCTAGGTCCACACACTTGTTTTGTGACATCATTATAGATCATTTAACTAGGTAAGAAGCTCTCTTTCTTATCTAAATCCCATTACTCAGAGTCCATCACACCCTTATACTAGTTAATAAATTCTGGTTTGTGTTACAGTTGAGTGTGTGATATCCCCCCTTCCTTCCCTCCTGCTTTGGACATGCTCCATCCTAGATCTCTGCTGTCAGAGAAACTCTGTTTTTAATTGCTCTCCACAAAGGGCATACATGGCGGTTGCTAGGAGCTCTTTGCTCCCTGCATGTGTTCTCCCTTATGCTTCCAGAAAGATTCTTCAAATTGGAAGCACTTACTGTGTTTCCATCTACAGTATGACTGTTATTTATTCCCTCCGTGTTCTTCCCAGCTGATGAGTGAGAGGTTCTAGTTTTACCACCTGCCTCAGTTTCGCCCCACCCCAATTTTTGCCAGGCATTTCTTAAGGAGCCTCTTTTCTATAAGTATTAACACTATTCATTTAAATGGAACATTTTTAAATTGGTTATAAGGAAAAAGATCAACATTGTAGTTCTCATGGAAGGTTTCTTAGAAGTGGGCCTTAAAAGATAAATAGAATTGAACTGGGTAGGAAAGAGCAGAAAAGTTGTTGTTGTTGTTGTTTGCTAAGCCAAAGAAAAAATACTAGCAGAGATGCAACGCATGGCATGTTGGGATGGTCAAAACCAGGACTCAGGTTGAAAACTGGAGATGAGATTGGCATAGTGGAGTTAGCTTATAGAAGTTCTTAGAAGCCACAGTAGAAATGAGATATTTTACCACTTTCTGTTCTTTGTATTCCCATCTCCCTTGTTTTTCTGTTTGTTTTGGTTGAAGGTGTCTCTTGTGGTCCCTTAATGGGTGATACTTATCTACTTTCCTTGCCCCCACACGCACTTACCCCACACCCCACTGGGTTCAGGCACAGATACAGCAGCACTGCCTGTCACCAGCCTAGCTTACACAGAGCAAGCTATGTCTTGTTAGGATTAGTGTCTAATTCTGAATAGCAATATGTTTTATTATATATGCTTCTCTACAAAGCACTAGTGAAGTCTTGTCACTTTTTAAAATGAAACCTTATGTAAAATTTTTGGATATTTAATTCTGTTTATGGTCAACGTTCTGGTTTGTGTGTTAGTCATCTCCCAGCTAACAGTCTCTTGGCAGGCCATGCTTAATTCAGTTGTTGTGTGTTTATAGGCTGTTCAGAATTCCACGTTGCTTAGAGTTTTTCCACCTCCAATGTCTGGACACTTTTCCCTGGCTTTCCCAACCCTTCCGACCATTCAGAATCACATTTTAGTGCTGATGTTTAAAGCCATTTCTTTTTCTTTTTATTTGCCTGATTAATTTCAAACTCGAAGTAATAATATTTTATACCTTTTTCCTGACCCAGATCAGTGTTTCATCTCATTCTGTTTAACTTCAGAAGGCCTAGAACATAAGATTTATACCAATTTGTGCAGGACCCAAATGTGTGCTGATAGAAGAAAAAGAGTGAACTTTTTAACATTTTCACTCCAGTACTGTTCCTTTTGGTTCTGTTTTTCCCAAATAGTCATGGAGTTTTTTTCATTAAGTACACATCTACAAAAATGGTTTAGCAGTCTTTCTACATACCTCAGCTCTCACAACTCCCTAATCTAATGTTGGCCATGTTCCCTCTTGTCAGAAAACCCATGACTTTACTGCTTTCTCTTTACTGGAGCCCTGCACATTGACCTGGTCCTTAATGAAGATGTGCAGTCCATCCTCGGCCTCTCACATCCCTGTGTTTTCCTTCAGAGGCCCTTCCTCTCCTTCTCATCGAAGCCACCAGAGTCTTCAGGTTCTATCTCCCCAGTTAGAACCTGCTCTGATATTTTTTATTCACACTGAGGGACAAATTGGAGGCAACAGTTGAAGGTGTTGTCCTTCCCAGGGGTGTCACTTTTTAACAGAACTCAAAGCCTTAAAGTAAAGAATAACAAACTTCATCTGCTGCCATTAAGAGGAGTTTTGGAGGCTCTCTGCTGCTCTTGGACGGGTGTGGTGTATAAAGATGCCCAGCAGCCCAGGAGAGGGGCCTACAAAGATGCAGAGTTATCATGAGTTGTTTCCCAGTTTGTCCTCCTTTAATTAAAAATAATTAGAACCTCATCAGTAATGGTGAGACCACCTGCCCATGGGGGTTAGTACTGAAACACCCAAAGAACCCTTTTATAAAGTCCTGCACAGAAGACTAAAAAATGTTGCTGTAGCTCCTTTAAGTATTCCTTAGAGGTGTTGGGTTTGTTGGGACTCCTAATGGCATGTCACTCCAAATGCTAAAGTATCCGGCCTATCATTCAGTAGGGGCTTCCTGAATTCAGCGTTAGGCATTCATATCCTATCTGATAGTCTTCTTCTGGAAATGCTGATAGTTTCCTGGGCCTAGAACTTATTACCTTCAGAAGAAGGGCATGAAGAACAAAACCCATTTGAAAGCCACCTAAACCAAATCTAACTTCTCTTTTCCGTAGGGCTTCAGATGACAATGCCATTGCAACCATGGCTCACAACTCTAAGGTTTTGGAATCAGTCACAGCTTTAGCTTTCTCTCAAAGAACCTGAGTTTACATTCCTAAGTTTTCCATCACTTCTTGATATTTAAGGTACTAAAGAACTCCAGATATCAGTTAAATCCATAGCAGACACATGGGCTGTAATGACTTCTGCAGGTGGTTTGAGCTATACTAGAGAACCTAGTCTTGATCTTAAACTGTCATCTGGATTCTGAGTTAATCCAGGAAACCAGTTAAAATTAGTAATGTGTATTGCATGTCTCTGATACATGTGTTTTCCATTATTTGGTCTTCTATGCTGCAGTGCATGCGCACACGTATGCACGCACACACACACACACACACACAAAATCCTTCAGTTTTTCTAAAATGAGGAGAGAGGGACTACAGTTCCAAAAGGAAATGACTGGTATGGCACCTTGAAATCTGAATTTTGTCACGTGTTCTGAATAAAATGACTGCAAACATATTAGCAGGATATTTTTCTTTCAGCTCCTACTTTTTGGAAAACACTTTAAGAAGATACACTGGCTAACTTATAGTCATTGAAATTTAATTCTCTAAAGATATGAAAATGATGTGCTACTCATTGCAATGCAGCAGGACTTGTAAAATTGGAGTTAAGCTTCCATAACAATAGTCTTAAAGAATAGGTAGAGTTAGTTAATACACAGCAGCAACCAGCTGTTCTTCATCTCTGGTAAGAACTGGGAAAGAAGGAAATTGGCTCCTGTAATAGAAGAGATTTGCAAGACTTGTAATGGGAAATTTATCATCAATGGAGACTATTTTAAACATTGGAACAGATAAGTTACCAATAGAAGTGGATGAATGATGTTTTCCATTGGATTTAAAATAGAATATATCATCTACTCAAAGCACTTAAAACTGATAGGTTAGATCTGTCTGATAATTTTTAACTTTTGGGGGCGCTCATAGATCTCATTGACAATGTGATGGACCCTTTTTCCAAAAAAATGCTCACACAAATAAAACTTCACATACAATTTCAAGGAACTTAAAAACTCTCTAAAGTCTGTAAATTTGAGCCTAATTTAGGACACCATGGATAGATGTTCTCCAAAAGTCTTTTCTAGCTTTCCAAGTGACAAGTTCCATGGCTCAAGTTTTCTCAAACATGACAATGGAATCTGATGATCAAATGTCACACTTTGCATTTTCTTCCTCCAGATTTATGCCTGGCATACACAGCAGCAAAGTAAAAAGAAAGCATAATAGAATAGAAAGAATTCTATTTTTGAATTCAATTCTTTGTCCTAGAGGAGCCACATGTCTAATTTTAAAACTCGCTGGTTGGCTCTGTGTCATCATCATCATAGAAAGGCAATACAGAATTATGTCACCAGCAATCTGTTCCCCACCCCACACCCAGCTGCAGATTCACAGATGTTAGCACAGCCTCAGACGCCATGTTAACTACCCAGCATTCTTCCAAGTTCACACAGCTAGCTGTATTGCTGTGATTGTTCAGCTGGGCTTGAAAAATATTATCTATTTATAATCTCTCATCAGTTTTATGCCCATTTCATTGACTGCAAGTTGGAACATGACCACCCAGGATTACAAATCAGGGAGTTATTTTGTCCTCTCCCTAAAATAAAGAGATTTCATCCTTTTAAGAAGAAAGAATGAAGTATAGTACGTGCCTGTGTATTTTAAACTCATGACAGTGAGTTACCCCATATGTGGTAAACATGATTCTCCATGGTTTTCCTGTTCCCTTCCAAATACCCTCTGGTTTACCTGCAGGTTCTATGGCACTCTCTTTAATTCCATATTGGAATTGTACTTGTCTCTTTATACCTGGAATCAGGAACTCCGGAAATAAAGATTACCTCAATATTAAGGGGAAATGCTAGTGATCTCTGGGAAACAACATAATTGTCAGACGTCTATAATTTGTTGTCAGTCTTCACTGTGTTACAGCAAGTGTTACAGTGGGTGGTTCCGAGGACAAACCGAGGGGCACACGGAGAGTCGGAGAATCAAGGTTTATTTGCTGACAGGCTCAGAGGGGTCTCGCCACTAAATTCTGAGCCTCGTCTACCGGGTTTTTTCCCTTTTATTACGTTGGGGTGGTCCGAGGGGTGGGGTCTCAGGTGGCTGATGCAATTGCAAAAGCCAGGATAGGTTAGTGTTAGGTTGATGAGGGTCTTCCGAGGGGTGGGGTCTCAGGTGGCTGATGCAATTGCAAAAGCCAGGATAGGTTAGTGTTAGGTTGATGAGGGTCTTCCGAGGGGTGGGGTCTCAGATGGCTGATTACAATTGGTAAACATAATTGCAGAAGCCAAGTAATAGATGGGGGGCTTCCTTATCAACTATACCTTAAGCTCCTAAGACAAATTCTTAACTTCACAGCTGGGAGTATCTTAATGAAGTTAGAAATATTACTGATGAATAGGAGCTAAGCAAACTTGGCCAAGGTCTCCTTACCATTCACCTGCTATGTTGGTCCTTTCGACAATGGTTTCTTCCCATTTATTCTTCCCTGTGCTCCCCACGAAAAACCCCTTCTGTTCCGGTTGCCTCAGCCATGGTAATACACTGCATGGAAAGCATATAAGACATGGAACATCTGTGGACAGATACTCTGTAGTGTTACCTCTGGCTGTTGCTTGAGCCCTTATTGGTCAATGAAGATTGTTCAGTAACTAGAACTGGGGAGAGGACAGGCCATCCTAGCACCCAGCCACACTGTAGCTCTGCTTAGTGACTGATAAAGTCCCTCAGCACCCTTGAAAGTTCACTGACAGTTCACACCATTAAGCACATTTCTGTCTTTGTGGGACTGAAGTTCAAGGCAGAGGTGCACATTCTGTTGAACATTTATCCTTTGCGTCTATTGCTCTTTGCAGACAATGTGATCAATGGGCAGGATTACGAAGTGATGATGCAGATTGACTGTCAGGTGATGGACACCAGGATCCTCCACATCAAAAGCTCATCAGTTCCTCCCTACCTCCGAGATCAGCAGAGGAATCAAACCAACACCTTCTTTGGTTCCCCTCCAGCAGCCACGGAGGCAACCCACGTTGTCAGCACCATCCCTGAGTCATTACAGTAGTACCTGTGGCTACGCTGGAAAACTAAGAGCGGTACCCCGCCAAACTGAAGAGAGGGTGAGAGAAGTGCTGCTTTTTCTGCCTTCTTGGTGACAGGTAGAGAACTGCCTTGTGCTAGAATTCAAGGGGGAAAGAGAGAAAAAAAGCTGCTGCTACATTTTTGACCATCTACTTGGAAAGCACTGGGATTTAGACACACAAGAACAGCATTTCTTCAGTGGCAAATGTAACCCTGCATCCTCCAGTGTTACCTACTGTACCTCTCTAAACCGCTACACCCTTTGTATTTGTTTTGTGTTTAAATGGTGATCTTCTTTCAAATAAGATCCACTTCCCCTTTCTGACACTTTACTTATTGATGCAGTAAAGTGAATTTTATTTAAAGCTATCCAGCGCACAGATGTCTAGATGGTTTCCACTGATTGGATTTTTCATTCATTTAATGCAAACCCATTCTGGATATTGTGCTTATTTGAGAAGACAGATTTCAAAACCGTAACAGTCAAAAAGAGACAAAACAATTTGGAGCCTTAGGTAAAAGGGAAAACCCCCAATTGGTAAAGTTTATCTTTTCTTGGGATTTGTGGTTCACACCTGAACGAATAACTGTGTTGAGGGTTGGAGCGGGTAGCGAATTGATGAGAATGAAATGGAAGGGAAGGGATAGTGGAGTTTTAAGAGAAGAGATAGCTCCATTAATACATGTGTTTAAAAGACTGAAAGTTTCGTGCAATTATAGTTTAACTCCACAGTTACCGCTTGAGGACTCTAGACCACAAAGTATTAGCACCCATACATAAGTCTTCTCTTTACTAATATGGTGCAGGGCCTCATGGACCACAGGACAGATCCTTCATATTTTCACTGTGAGTCCCCACCCCACCACATATCTTCTGTTAGTATGATACTAAATTGAGCTGAGGACCATGGACTTCAGACTGAAGCAAGGCAAAAGCTTTTTCTTTTGAGAATTAGTAAGTATGTATTCCTTAAAGCAATACAGACAGGCAAGCTTGGATTCCTGCTGAGGGAGTGCATCCCATAATATGGCAATAATTTTCAGTTTCTTCAGTAAAAAGACAAGGAATTAACTCTTGTCCTCTCACGATAAAAACAAAAAGAAAAAAAACTCACTTGTATTTTACTGTGCTTTGCCTACTTTCTTCACCGTAGTAGACAAATTATGTTTCATTTGATGATTTTCACAGAAGTAGATCTCAGGTAGTGATACCCTCTGTGATCTCTCCCTTCAATTTCTAAAGTGAGTCTTTCTCCCTGTCTTTCTACAAAACTTTTCAATTGCTCAATAGAACTCATTCTACAAACACTGCTTCTTATCTCAACAGACTTGCCTTTGTCGGATTTCTCCCCTTTCCTTTCCACACTGTATCAATCAATTCCTCTTCCTCCTAGCAACAAAGGGAAAGAGAAATCATATCAACCCCCAAGGGTGACATGCAGCCAGTTAGTTTTCTGCCTGTGAAATTAGGCCTGGCTCCTGAATCAATTTAAAGAATCACCAACATTTCTAACTCTCTGGACAGGGGCCTCTCTGCCCAAGCCAGTTTAGATGCTTTCCAAGGAAATCAATTTAACTTTTGTGAAGGGGAAAAAAGGGGGGCTCTATTGTTCTATTGCCCGTGAATCTGGAGTTTGAAAAGTGCTAGTTAACCTTGCTCTTTATCCACATTACAAGCCATTTTAGGTTCGGTACAGTACTCTCCTCTGATTGGCTAGCATCAGTCACTTTCAGACCACGACATTTTCCCTGGGGACCATTTTTCTAATGGGTGCCAAGGAATCACAAGCAAATGCCTAGAAGACCTTAAGAGGACTGGGCAGTCTTCTCATGGGATATCCTCTCCTGGCCCTGCTCCTCCCATTCTTTAATGTGAATTAGCCCAACAAAAAGCTGTGACCGTGGCCAGTAGGCAGTGGCAACATGGTCATCCTCCAGCTGCTGATACTCTGCTAGAACTCTGTGCTTATCACAGTAGATAGATATGTGTGTGGCGATTGTGAAGGGAGGTCCCCTTCTCTCCTTTGCACTGACTCACACAAGAAGGAACCATCACTTGGACTTCTTGTTCTTAGCACTTTGCTTTTAAGAAGAATTAACACCAATCCTACTTAAACTATTACAAAAAATTGCGGAGGAAGGGATACTCCAAACTCATTCTGTGAGGCCTGTATCATCCTGATACCAAAACCAGAGGAAGACACAACAAAAAAAGAAAACTATAGGCCAATATCTCTGATGAACATAGATGCAAAAATCCTCAACGAAATACTAGCAAATCAAATTCAACAACACATTCAAAAGATTAATCATGATCAAGTGGGATTCATCTCAGGGATGCAAGGATGGTTCAACCTACACAAATCAATTAATGTAATACATCATATCAATAGAACAAAGGACAAAATCCATATGATCATTTCAATTGATGCTGAAAAGCACTTTGATTTTCCTTCATCCCTCTATTCCCAGCTTTTCCCATGCTCGTTTTACCAACTCCTCAGAATGAAGACTTCTATCATGTCATGTTCACCAACATTAATGCCTCTCTTAAAGGTGATGCTTAGGAGGGAGTCACGGCCAAAGAGCAGGCAGATGTTGGAAGGGCTGGCGGCCCCAGCTGGGAAGCTAACAGTACCGGAGAAGTGACGTGCCCAAGCAGTTGGGAGCCTTGCTTTCTCTTTTCACTCACTGGCCCTTCAGCTCCTTGCCATTACCTGTTCTCGAATTGATCTTTCTGAGATGAGAGAACAGGATTCTCCTCAGGGTAGTGTTTCAGGAAATGAGTGAAAGGCAACTGACAAGTGCAAAGAAGTATTCTACTTCTTAAATTGCTGGCAACGCAATTATTAATCCCTGGGCACAATAGTAGTTTCTATTTTAATGTTTGTGTGCTCTGGGCACAGGGCCCTTTAGGAAATGGCAAGTTGCTATGCCCAATTAATAAATTAAGCAGGTGTTTGGGCTTGTTTTTGGTGGGATTGACTTTTGGGGGTTGCAGTGAGAAATTGTGGGGGATGTGTGTATATATATTATATTTTTTAATTTATTAAGTTTTGAAATGGGACTTTGCAAGCTTGTGAGAAATTCAAACTCATGGAGGAGGCAAGTCTTCCTGTTAGATGATTTTGTGCTCTTTGCACCAATACTACTCCAGTCCTGGGTAGTGACAGTGGAGATTGATGGGAACAGTCTTTCCGCCTGGTTGCAAATCCCAAAGTTTTAGGCTTAATGGAAGTAAGTGGATGTTTCCTCATGTTAACTACCAAGTCAGAAGTTAGGAGCTTCTTCCCCTTGGGGTTAACTCATACCCCACAGTACAGGGACATAGGTTTGTTAGAGTGTTAGTGTAAACTAACTCCAAAGTTAGGAGTTAATGTGAAAGGATCAATCTTAAGACAAATTGTTTGCCATGCATGTAGTATAGAAACTTTATCAGGTAGGGTTTGTGTTTTCACAAGTAACAAATCCCATATAATTATAAAAGCTGAGAGCATCTTCTAATTTTTTTAAAATGACTATAAGTTCCAGCACAAAACTGGCATTTCTTTGCCTTTTCTTGCTAGCAGGAAGTAGACATGGAGGTATTTGAAAGCAATAATGTTCTATGAGTCATTCTTGACTGTTCCAAATAAATTTAGAAAAAGACAAGGAACTTGGGATTCAAACTGATTTTTCTGTCGTTTGTAAAGAGCCACTGTCCTGATTAAATCCTCTTGGCCTGAGTGTTGCTCCTGGGCATGTATTCCCCAGTAGTCACAGCAGTGAGACACTGAGAAGACCCTGCCACTGTGGCATTTAGGGTGATTAAAACCAGAGAACTCTCGAGCTCTTTGCCACTTTCATACTATTTTTTGATTCTCGCCATTTTACTAAGCTCAGGTTGTGAAACTTGACAGGAATGTATCACAGGAAAAAACTTGTAGTTGTATTTGACTTTCTAACACATCAAAAAGTTTCAAAGCGACTTTCAATTTTAACAACATATTGAAGTAACCACTGCTGCTTTCACAACCTAAAGAGCCAGAGTCTAATCCGATGCCCCTTTCAGTCTGACCTCATGGAAACTTTCCACCCATGAAAGCCCTCTTTCCCCTGCATACTGACGGGCTGACTCAGCTGCCTTCAGCGGACTGAGGCCTTTTCATGGTGTCGGCTGTTTCATACAAATGAACCACTCAAATGAGATTGCTTATGGCCAAAATTGATAGACACTTATTACCACCTGTGGACCCCATATCCCTTACCAAAATGTTATTTTCATCAGTCCTGATTCATTTTAATTTGTAGAAATTAGGATCTTTGCTAATATATCAATTATAACTTTTACCTTAAAAACAAGAATAAAGCCTAAAAGAAAGAGAATGAAATGTAAGAAATTTTCATTTCTACCCCTAATAATATTTGGAAGAGGAAATTCCTGTTTCTCCCCACCCACGGGGATTGTGATCAATTTCTAATTATCTAGGGTACAGAATATTGGACTCCCTAAAAAAACGTTGCCAGAGTCCAAAAAGAACTATGCACATAAAAGAAATGCATTTTTTCCTACCTGAAAAAAGAAATCAGAGTATATTCTGTTAATTTATATTTTTAATGATTAAGCTTAAAACAAAGTTTATTTTGGATAAGACTAGAACTTTCAGCAGTTTATGCTAATATCTGTTGTTATCAACAGGTTCAATAGAATTTATGAAAAGAATGAAGGTATCTGATTAGGAAGTTTGATCTTACGTATGAATCATGTCATGGCTAGCCATTGTCACATAGTGGATATCATTCTCCACATACTGATTTGCTAACTTTCAACATTAAAGATTTATTACACTAGAAGATTTACATTAGGCTTGAGAACCAAGGAGTAATAAATAAGTCATAGTATATCATTTGCCAAGGTGAACAAATACCACACCATTGCCCCCCGTGAAATTGGTGATCATTAGTTAAATAAACCAGGAGGCTTGGTATATCTCCAAGTATGCAAATCCCAGCTAGAGATTAGCAGGTTGACTTTCACATCAAATGTATATTAAACCATTGTAACTTATACTCAGCCCTAATATCCAGGTCAGTCACCAGGATAGAGGAGATGATGAGGACACAGAGCTTTAGATGAAAACTACTGTGTACTACTAGTTTCCTGTTTTCATCATGTTGGCAAGTATGGTTGAGGTAAGATCAATAGTGCTTCATTTATGGAACCATTAGAACCTGAGGAGAGAGAGTCAGAGGTGCCATTTCACAGGATTTTCTTTCTAAGGTTGTATCCATGCTAATTTAAGAACATGTTAAAGATGAGAAGAGATGTACCATTTCTTCCCTTGATAATTATGTTGGTTTACAATACCTAAAGAAATAATGACAACAGACTATTTCGTACTTCCAAGCAAGTCTTTATAATGCAATATGTGTTCTTTCTCTAAAATTCAAATAAAGAATTTTTAAACTTGCCTTGTTTTATTCTGTATATAGAAAGAAAAAAGCTCCCAAATGAATCTTCAATGTTAGTAATGGGAAAAGAAGCCTAAAAAAGATTTTGTGGCTTGCTTATGTTACTGTTTAAATGAAACTGTTGAACTCTTTTCCACTCTTCTCCCAAGCCTGGTTAAGTAAAAATTTCCTTTAAGTGTCCAAATATGTGAACTACAATCTTATCAAGGAAAAAATATTATCTAAAAACCCATACTTCATCCTTCTATGTCATCAGGAAACTGGGTTACTCAATCACACATCCAGTCCTCACTAAAGCCCTCTTCACAGCTTGGAGTGGCAAATGCCACCATGCATGAAGCTAGTCATTGCAAACTGACAGTGAAGGTTCTGTCCACGAGTAATAAATGCAGGTATTTACTGAGCACCCAGTGACTGCCTAAGACATGCTTTAAGTTCATTAACCGTATTATCTTATTTCAGTCTTCTCTACAACCCATCTCCTAAGATGGTGACATAATTAGTAAGTAGTAGAGCCAATATTTGGGCCCAGGAAATTTAGTTCCAGCACATGGATTATTGAGCACTATATCCTTCTGCCTCCCGAGGCATAGATCTGGCGCAGGCTCCAGACCTAAAAGAGCTCACAGTCAGCCTTTGGAGCCAGACACAAAAATATACGCCATGACAGTATCATCGGGGTTCTCTTAGAGGCAATAGTGCATCCGCTTCAGAAGATCTTAATAGACTTATTTAAAAAGTGAGACCCCCTCATCTAGAAGACTGACCTCAGATCACCTCTTCTGAAGAGGAAGTTTGCAGAGACTGGAGGTAAAACAGAAAAGAGAAACTGGGACTAAGCAGCACAGACTGGAGCCTCCAGAGCGGAGTCTCATGCGAAGACGCCCTGGTGACAGGAGAGCCGAGGACTTTTACATACTGTGATGCTAAAATGTAAGTCCTCTTCATTGCCCCGGCTCTTCAGTAAAAGCTGATACGCAGCTTTTTATCAGTGTTGGGGAGTGAGGGGACGGGATAGGGTTCAGTGTGGTGTAACCAGTGAAGAAGAAAGCAGGCAGGCAGTACAGCAAGATAATGCACACAGGGAAGTGCCTGCCCTCCACCCCTGCCACCAAATCCTTAGGGGATTGTCCCCTGGGACTTCTCACTGTATGTGGGATATGGTTCAAGCCAATTTTTGAATCTCAAAGGATAAGGGTTACATAATACGCGATGTCATAAATAGCTATTCTAGCATTATACCCTGCAATTTATCTAACTGTTCCTCTTTGGGGAAAAATTTAGACCACTTCCACTGTTTTGCCTGCCTTCTACAGCTTTGCCTGCCACTGTTTCTATAGCGTATTCCACTCCACATTCATTCGGTGTGATCTGTACAAATGCCTGGAGAGAATCCTTCCCTGACTTCAGTTAATGGAAATAGCTGCTGCTTGTTGAAGACTTAATCTTCTGCCAGACATCATGCTAACCCTTTACAAGCATTAGCTCTCTTAAGCTTTACAGCAAGCCTTAATCATTGACATAGGTTCACTATCTACCTTACAGATGAAGAAATAGGCACAAGAGATTAAGTAACTTCCCCAAGATCTTGCAACTAGTACACAGCAGAGTTGAGATTTGAAATTGTCTATCATGGCTTTAAAGTCACATTCTTTCTGCTGTAATGCATTGCCATTCGTCCATTGGAGCCATAAAGGATGACAACAGGAGACAAACGCGAGAGGAAGAAACCAAGCCACACAACACGGGCAACCAGGGTAAGAGGCAGGTTCAGGAAAGAGGGGCGGTAGGTGAGAGGCAAGGCCCAACAGTACAGAGGTTTCTATCAGTGACTCGCTCCCTGAGAAGGTGTATACTCGACACGGTCCCAGGCTCTGCTGACACTTGCACTCTGCTCATGTCCAAGAGCCCAAGTGTGACAAGCCCATACCAGGATGCAGCCACTGCTCACTCTTGTGATCTCAAGCTGTAGAAAGTTTTCACTGCAGAACAAACTTCTAGTGTGGATGCTGGACTATGAAATAGAGATGGTTATGCAAGAGATCACTTATCTCTAGATCCAAAATTGAAATGGTTTGGTCCAGAAGGGAAGGACATATCTTAAATATGACATACCATATTAATAAATCGATCATTTTGTGAGATTGACTATTTGCAACACTGTCACTCCTAAAAACTGTGCTCATTTGGGGGGGAAGTACCTTATGAGGCTAACACAAAAATAATGCTTCCAGTTATTTACAGGCCTAGCCCATATTTTTGCCAACATCAACTGGGTACAAAGGAAGAACTGAGAGCCTTAAAGGCTACCTCAGATTTTCATTCCCTAGGTGTCCTGCTTGACCCCGGAAATCTCCAGGGTTATCCTCATCACCCAAGGCCCCAGTGGAGCTTGGATTCTTGCACTGAATGTCTTCATAGACAGTGAGCCAGAAGCAATGGCCCTAGAATTTAAACCTTCACCACACATTCCAAGTGTTATACCAAGCTCAGCTGTGGGAACTGTACAGATGAACTAGACAATGTCCTTGTCCTCAGAGACATGTGAATGTCTCTTCCATGAATCTATGTGGTCACTCTTCTGTCCCCACAGAGAGTAAAGATAATTTCCAGAAGAGGGTAAGATTTCTTCTGGTCAGCTTGAAAAATAAAGTTTAGTTAGACACAAGCCGCTCTCAGGAGAGCTTTGGGATGGAAGAGTCATGGCCAGCATTTCTGTCAAGGCCGCAGAGCTCACCCACTCACTTGGCGGCTGATCCCAGGACATCAAATGATGCATTGCACTGTATTGTCTCTGTTTTCCTTGAGTTGCTGGAATTCTCTGCTAAGCAACTCATTCACATGAGACCGACGCATTGCCCCCTCTAGCCTGGCAGCCTCTAGGAAGACAAAATTCCAGCAACCCTCAATCTGCCAGGCTCTTTCCATCAAATCACCAGCTGGGGGGAACTGGAAATTCATCTTAATTTAAACAGTATGAGCAGGAAAGATGCTGAAACATTTAATCTCTTGTTTTAAATGGCTCTACAGGTCACCACCCAGGTGAGCACAACTTGAAGCACATTGCAACTAGCAGCAGAGTTGGGGCTAATTCCACCTCCCCAAGACTTTTTAATCTGGTACAAGTCTGCAAGGCCTAAACAGTCTAAGGAAGGAAAAGTCTATTCATAGAAAGTTAGATTCCCCCAACACCCCCCTTAGCAGCATCTTGTACTCCTCCCTTCCTAACTCTGATCACCTCTGCAATTATTTGTTAAATATGTGTTGTCCCTGTAGGACCGTAACCTCCAGAAAGATAGGAACCCTATTAGTGTCGAATTCACTTTTTTATCCCCAGTAGTGCATGGATGTTGTGTGCTCAGGACATGGTGCTTTGGGCATTTTAGGCTAAATCAGTATTTTGTTGAATTGAAGTATTCAGCATTTAGAAAGCCACAAGTATACATTGTCTTTCCAGGAGTGTGCATGATAGACTGGCACTTGTTGCACGTGTTTGCACGCACTGGCTACCTTACCACATGCACATATTCACAGAGCACCACACTGCAGGACGCACGGGCCCCATGCTGGGGCAGGACTGCAAGGGAAACAGAGGAGAGCCCTGTCTTCCTTCAACAGACAGGGCATCGTTGGCTTTCCTTCCCTTTTCATTTCTTCCTGTTGCTTTTTCCCTCTGTGGCACATTAGAAGTGGACCTGGAAAGAGGCTATCAACCAGTGGGTCTGCAAGTGAGGCCCTCAGACTGCAGCGGCAGCTCAGAACCCGCTAGAAATGCAAGTAGCCTGGCCGCAACCCAGACTTACTGAGTCAGACTCTGAGGCTGGGCCCAGCAATCTTTGTTTCAACAAGCCCCCCAGAGGATTCTGATATGAGTTTGAGAACCGTCAGAGTGGAAACCTGGAGGATGGGAATATCCAGACTTCTGCCGGACATGAACCTCCCCGTGGCTGCCATCACTGGGGTTCCAGGGAAACACCGGGAAAGAACTGTGTGTGTGTGATGGCCTTTTTGAAAGTCCACAGAGGTTACATCTTGAGTATCCACAGCCTCCGCTGCTTGCTGCATCAGCCGGCCTCCTGCTGCCCTGAGTGGCTGCACTCCCAGCAGAGGGGCAGGAATCAGGGCTGTGCCCAGCCAAGTCTGCAACCACCCAGGGCCAGGGGCCTGCATCCAAGAAGCAGAGACAGAACCAGCTCCTTGCTCCCACACATCCGAGGCTATCCTGGGCCCTGAGCTTCCAAGAGGCCCTGCTTTGAACCAGCACCCTCTGCTATGGAAGGGGGCCGGCAGCCTCTTTGGAGCAGGCAGGCGCACACCAGAGAGAATGCTGCCCGCCGCTCCTTCACAGCTCCGAAGGCAAGGTGGGTGCCGCAGGCTCCATGGCACAGTTGGCTGTAGACTCTAACCCCCTTCAATACAGCCCTCTATAGGTGGTTCCCAAACTTCGCTGTACATTGGAATCACGTGGGAAGCTTTAAAAACTCCCAGTGCCTGGCTCCCACCCTCAGACGTTCTGACTTAATTGGTATAAGGTGTGACCCGGGCATAGGAGTGTTAAAATTTCCCCAGGTGATTTTAATGTGTGCAGAAAATTTTGGGAACCAATGAACTATGACTTTTGAGGCCAGTTCTAATGTTTGTGGAGCAACACAATCCTCGAGGTCAAGGGTGGAGCAGAGTCCCAGGAACAAGAAAAAAAGGTGTTTGAATAATTGGACAGAGTCAAGACCTAGCAAACAGCTGGTGAAGGAGGACAGAGAGGTGGAGGTGGGGGCTGGTGAGTGTTGGATCCACTTGTGATGATGTCAGACATTCCTCTGTGATGTTAGAATGGAGGAAATGCATGAAAATAACCGTGGCTGTGAAAATGGAACTTTCTGTGAAATGGCATATTCTTGGAAGGAGAGGGAGCAGGGAGGGGGAGGGGGAGGGAAAGGAGAAGGGAGCGGCGGCGGAGAGGCCTTGGCCAGAGGGAACAGAGAACAGGGATCTGCTCCCAGGCCGCTGGAGAGCTGGAAACAAAACCAAACAAACAAACAACATGAAGATGTGAAAAGTGCAAAGGAAAGGAGAGGAGGCTTGGGTTGGCTTGAGGAACAGGGGAAAGAGGACGGCTGCCGACCCAGAAGAAGCCCAAAGCAACAGAAAAAACACAATGGGGGCAGGGGCAGCGGGGAATCACCTGCTGAGAAAACCACAGCACAGGAGGCAGCGGGCCTTCCAGACCCTCCCAGCTTTGGGCGCTCAGACAGGTGGGAGGGTCCCAGGAGAAGGCCAAGTGCACCCCTCTCACCACAACAGCCCCTCAGGACAAAGGGCAGAGACAGCGTCTGCCAGTATACTACTCCCTCCTTTCTCCTCCTGCTCCGCAGCTCCTCTCCCCTCCCAGCTTTGCAGAGCCCTAGAGGAAGGCCCTCTGGGGCTCCCTCTCCACTCCCCGCTGCGTGGCGCGCAGGTGAGCCAGCGCAGGCTTCTGGCTCCCATGTGCGTTGGAGGGAGGCGGGCAGCTCCTATCTTAGGGCTGGCACCAGCCGGATTCTTAGATCTCGCTCTCATGGCTCCTCTCACTGAGAGCTATCCAAACATTGAGTCACAGAGAGAAAAACGCCTGAAGACAAAACTAAGAAAAATTACACAGGCTCTTAAATTCCTGGAGTGAAGATCTGACACCAACTTTGTGCAAAATCAGCGGATGCCTCATGCCTGGTATGATTATACCCCCACTTGCTAGGACAAGCCATCTGAGAGGTAAAAATACCCACGGTGCCACACGAAGCGGCCCCCTCTGAGTCTCAGCACCCTGGATTGGGCAGGTCGGTCCCATCTTCACTGGGGGGATGCACGGGGTGGAGCAGGCGCGAAGACCCCCTCCCTCCCTGGGCTTAGCGCTCCCCAACCCGATCTGTTTCCGGGAGTCAGCACAGGTGCTGCTCAAGCTCAAGGAGCCGTGTGGGGCTATTCAAAGCTGATGTCACACCAAGTGCTTCACGATGCCAAATGTACCCACCAACCAGTTCACTCCTCCCTGGCCCAGCAGGCCCCTCCCCAGGACTGCCTTGCCAGCCAGATTTGAGGTGCTCTGGGGATTAGTGCTCGACAACACCTGGAGCCCCGCAGCTGGGAGCTGCCTTTGAGGCCTCAGCATTTGCAGGCACCGGTTTCCTGTGGGAGAGCGGCCCAGCCCTTGGCGCTCAGCTCCCGGCTGTGGCCTCCCCTCTCTGCTCTGCCTCTCGTCCGTCCTGACCACTGGCCTGGCCTCACAGAGGAAGAAAAAGTGGATGGGCTTCTTCAGAGTTAGAAAGGCAGCAAAGCCCAGGGGCTGCAGCCAGCCACTGGCCCTTATTTTTCAGGGGAGAGGAGGGAAGTGAGGGGTGGGGGGAACACTGGCATCCCAGGGTCGGGGACCCGTCTCCTGCAGAGGGGCAGCTGGCAGGACAGGAATGCCACAAGCCCAAGGGCGTCCCTGTGAAGGCCCTTTCTGTTCTGAAAATGCGCCACTGGGGGTGGGGGCGGGGGAGGATGGCCCGTCCCTCACAGAAGTGGCCATTGTGAGGTGAAGGAGTCAGCATGGGGCTGAGGTCTTCGAGGGGCAGAGGGGGATTCCATTGCCGGCAGAGAGGGCAAGAAGGGCAGGGTGCCTTCAGGGCCACTGGGGCCTGGCAGGTTCCCAGGGCTGTCAGGAGGCCAGAGGTCCTTCTGTGTGACCAGAACTAGAGCTCTCTGGTGGCAGCCCACACCAGCACATCAGCCCATCTATTCTCCTGGCCAAGCTCTGATAGGGACACAGAGATATCTTCCAGCAACAGCCCGGCCAGGGAGGAAAACACACACAGGCCTGAGTGCCTCTGCAGTGGCCAGAGGAAGCGTGTGCCAAGGCGTGGGTGAAGACGCCTGAGGGAGAAGAAGGGGGAGGAGAGGCTGGGGGTCTTTCTGTGGGAGGTGGGCTTTGGTAAGGCCTTAAGGGGAGAATTCAGTCAGGTTGAGCCTAGGAAGGGACACCTGTCAGGACATTTCAGGGATGGGAACAGCTGGAGCAAGGGCAGGGAAGGTGCACTCAGGGCCCAGAGTAGCCTCGTGTGGCAAAGGCCTGTTGGCCCAGGGAGGGGTAAACCTGGCTGGGAGATAACTTCCTGCCTCTTAAAGTACCACTTCACTGCTGAAATTGGTTTTGAATGGCCCCAAAGGGTTCAAATGGTTCCTTGAACTTGGATAGCTCTGCCTCAAGAGAGTCATGCTCTGAGGAGTTCTGGAGGAGGAACAGCTGGGGTGTCAACCTGCAAATGTGAGTCTATGTCTTTGGAAGTCACGAGGCACTGCTGTTCTCCAGCAACCAAAACACACCTCATGTCCTCAGAGTCACTGAGCCCAGTGGCCCTGGGGTGCAGGAATTCCTCCCCCAGCACTCCTGACAGGAGCCCATCTGGACCCCGAAGGTCCTCTCGGTGGCCCTTCGACTAGAGAAAAAGCCAGCGTTGACACTCTCCAATGGGGTCAGCGTGTACTGAGCCCTCCTGTGAGCCCAGGGGGCTACGTGGCCTATTCCTCCCAGCCATGGCTGGCTGGACGAGGGGTGGACACGTGAGCTGAGCCAATCAGGGAGTCTGAGGGGGAGACACGGGGACAGTGAGCCGTGGGGGCCGAGGCTCCTCCTGCTGCCGCCACACTGGGCCACATGTGCGACGAGCGAGCAGGGAGGAAGAGCAGCAAGAGGGCTCTCGGAGGGCCGAGGGACGGAGAGGACTGACACAATCCCTGAATTTCCTGTCCCCGTCCCTGAGAGGGGAGTGATGCCTGAGTATCGTGGGACTGCCTGTTATGTCCTTACAACCCGCTGTCTTCTCTTGGAGCCAGGCTGAGGGGGTTCCTGCTCTCTACCACGAAGACATCCTGGGTGGGCAGGCCGGCCTCGGGCCTCTCCCAGCCGCTGGGGCCGGGCGGGAGAATCCGGCTTATCACAGAGGTTAGAGGGTGGAGCTGGAGTTCTTCTGAGGGCAGCGGGCAGACCTTCCGTCCCTCTCTCCAACCCCAGCCTTGCCGCTCCAAACCTTCACCGAAGTTGCTATGTGACTCTGGGAAGCTCAGCAGAGTTTTCCAGCCCTTTCCTGGCACCTGCTGCTATTGGCTGCACTTTAACTCCCTCAGGCACTGCCAAATTTTCCTTGGTGTTCTGGGGCCAGGCAATCTCCTCCAGAAAGAGAGCTCAGCTGAGGTCACACGGAAAATAACCCCCACCCCCCCACCCTCAGCACGGCCCAGCCCCAAGCTGCTTCAGCCAACTACCCTTTGTTCTAGTTCATTCTCACTCTCTTTCTCATTAAATTGGCCTGTCTTACCGTAGGTCAAATTGCATTCCCTTAAACACAGAACTATGCAGTAAAAGTTTGATACAAACTTGTTTGCATCTAATGACTCTGGGAAAGCTTTACAAGTAGAGACTTGCAGGGACACCGTGCCACGACGCCTTGTCGTTGTGGGCTTCCTGACCACAAGCCCTTCTAATGGGAGACGGGAAAACTCACAGTACAGACAAGCCTCGCTTTACACCCTAACGCATTCCTGAAGAGTCACAAGTAAGCTGCTCATTTATATTCTGCCTTATTCCAGGAAAAAAAAAAAAAAATCACAGCATACCCCAAGACAGCAAATTAGAAAGAAACAGGAACATAAAAAACACAAAATAGAGCCAGGAGAGAGGCAAAGGCAACGTGGACACCATAAAAAACCTACAGGCTTGCTATGGGCCCTAAGTTTTCCAGGAGCTCGTATGAAAAGGAGAAATCGGTTAGAGTCAGGCATAAACTGAGCTTTGGAAAATCGAATCACATTTAAAATATATTAGTGGAAACGTTTGTAGTGGACATCTGGTTTTGTTTCTCGGTTTTTGTTTGTTTTTGTCTGCCCTTCTTTGGGGGAACTGGCCCTTCCTGACGTGGTGTGATGTGGTGCAGCTGTCAATCACAGAACCCCACTCTGGTTACCAGGTAGGCATTGGACCTGTGCTCGCTAATTAGACCCTTTCCGGGAAATCTGCATCTTGAATGGAGACACCTGAAGGCCATAGGTGGCTAAAACAGAGGCACCCAGGAGGGCATCATTAAAAGACAATGTTTCCCTACCCAGAGCTGGCCTGGCTCTGTCCTTCCTACAGCCTGATTTTCCAAGTTTTCCTTTGAGTCTGTGAACTTCCCAATATCCTTCCACTAAATTCCTCTTTGCTTAAGCTAGCAAAAGTCTATTTCTGTTGCTTATAACCAAGAACTCCTAAACATATGCTGATAAATTCATGTGGAATATGAGAATGCTCTCAAAAAACAAATATTTATTGTGTATTGCCTTCTCGAAAAGTCTCCGTCCAAGACCTTTTGCTGATGCCCCATGAGAGTGGGAGTAGATTGAGAAAGTCAAGCAGTCGGTGGAGGAGGTGGGGAGGATGTCCCAGGTGCTATGGGTGTGCACGGGCAGCCACGGGAAGTCTCACGGTCAGGAGAGCTAAGGTCACCCACTCACCTACCCAGGATCAAGGCTTCGGAGACTGAATATTGCTCGTCTGTATTCAGTTAAACCCCCAAGTGACCATATTTCCTGTTAATTGTATAACCGGTTGAGGAACTGTGCATAATTCTGTGTCTCTTGATTTCCAGTATGGAAAGCAGCCCATCGTCCTCACTGAGGCCTTGACAATGTGAGATGAACAGGACATGTCCTGGGCTCAGGGATGACCACTGCTGGAGACTGGGGACCCTTTCGGGGATCCTCTCTTAGAGTGTCCAGGAGCCTGCCCTCCTCAAGCCTCAACTTCCCTAAGTTTCAGCAACCACATTACAGCCCAACCGGCCTGGTAGATATTGTACTAAGAGTCCGTGGGCAGGATGACCTTGAGAAAAACACTGTTTGAGAATGGCTCAAATATATACTGTAGGAAGGCCTGTGACTTTGGCCAGGTTCCAGTTTGTGAAGTCACTGATTTTTGTGTGGCCAAAATGAATTCTTCATTCATTCATTTATTCACCCAGCAGATCCCTAATGGATAGGCATTTAGATGCAGCCTCTGTGCTACATGCTGCAGTGAGTCCCACCTGAAAAAGGAACAGTCTCTGCTTTTCCAGAGATAGAAATCTCATGGAGCAGATTAGACCTGTTCACAAATAAATGCAATAAAAGACAAACACAATCGGTACCATGCATGGTATGAGGACTACCGTTATGGCTGGGGAATTGGACAGGACTTCACTTGAGCGAGACCTGAAGACAGTCTAAGGTATCAAGAAGAGCAGGAGGGTGGTGGCTGGGAAGGCATCTGCGACGAGGGAGCTGCGGAAGTATTACAGGACGGAAGAGTGGGAGTTTTGGCCAAGGCCCCAGGAGACACTAGATCTCACATTCCAAAGGATGGGCCAGACCACGTGCAATATTCACCAAGGAGGTGTCCGGAAACTGGTTAGAGACTTGAAAATGTTTCACCCACATTAACAGTGTAAAAGAATTGAGACTTGGAAAAATTTTTTTCAGAAGATGTTTGAAGTTTCCCTTGGAGAGAGCTTTGCAGGGTCCCACCCCCCTCCCTGGGGTGGAGCGTGCCTGCCCTTTACCACAAGGCTGAGGGGAAGAGCGCTTTAAGTGGACCTCTTGGGCTACTTAATCCGTGTTCTTTGTAGTTTGGGGGTTACGGTGAACCCAGTGACTGTGCCATCTGGGAGACCCAAGGAGGGGAGGTGGGCTGGCTCGCTACTTCTCAGCAAAGATCACTTAGTTGGGGACCAAACTGCATTCCCAGACTTTGTGAGAATACATAATTTTCTGTGGACGGGATGTGGCCATGCATGGACTCATCGTAGGTCCTATCTAAGTGGACCGTTTAGCGGGACAGAGAATGCAGCTGGAGGAATCACTGGATTTCTAGGGGCTGAAGGAGGGGAGGGCAACCCACCAAAATGGTGGTGCTTTGGTCCACATGAAGAGAAAATGGCACGGCCTCCCCAGCAAAGGTAGAGGGAGTTCTTCAAAGAACCCACAAAAATGCTCAGGGGAATATGTTAAACCCCTCTCAGGAGCGCCAGACCACCATGCCTTAGCCTCTTTGTTTTCCTCTCTCTCCTGTTCAACCCCAGTAGGGCAGGCACCAAAGTTAGCCCTGTAGGGGAGTGGACGACCCCTCCCCAGCGGCGGGTTCCGTTGATGATGAAAGTTGGCCATTTTAATTACGCAACTGAATCTGTGTGGCGGGTGTTGTAATTTAAGGGGACTCTAGGACTTTTTATTACCTGAGAGTTGCCGGAGAAGTCAAGGGGCCTGTCACAGGAGCAGAAAAAGAACTGGGCTCACCAAATGAATTTATGGGGATATTGATAGCAAAAAACAAAGCTGCTGGATGAGTACCACCTGGGAGGCACTCTTGTTCCACCTGATGGTAGCTACAGGGACGTGACCAAAGCAAGATTCATCTGTCAGCACGGGTGCTACAGATTTGTGAGGGTGGGAGAGGATGCCATAGACAGGGACAACAGCTGTGGAGTGTTTGCAATGTGCCATGCTGGGGTGGTGAGGCTGACAAAGGGCAGCGGAAATAGTCGGGCAAATACGGAAAATAGGAAGTGCCAAGTTCACAGTGTTACCATGAGGTCTTCCGCAAAAATGTCTAACCTGAATCTAATCAAGCCTGTAGATCCAACTTCCACCTTAAAGGAAAAACTGGAGAGAGGATGTCTTACGCCCTTCAGGCTGCTTTAACCAAAATACCTTAGACCGGGTAATTTATAAACAACAGAAACTTACTGGCCACAGTTCTGGAGGCTGGAAAGCGTAAGATCAAAATGCCAGCAGATTCAGTGGGGACTATGTTTCAACATAAAAATCTTGGAGGGTGGACGGGACACAAACATTCAGACTATAGCAGAGGAATAAGCTAAATGACACCTGAAGGAAGTAACCAGATAAATCCAGAAAGTGATCCGCCATAGAATAACCAGCATAGTTTCTTCAGCCAATCAGTGACGTGAAAGAAGAGCAGGTGGGGGAAACTATTCTAGAAAATAGAGACTTAGCTGGAGCTAATAAACCAATATCGGTGTTTTCTGGAAAAATGCATTATTATATAAGATGTTAATATTAGGGAAAACTGGGTGAAGGGTGTACGGGAACTCTCTGTACTAACTTGGCAACTTTTCTGTAAATCTCCAATTATTCCAAAATAAAGAGTTTATAGGAGGGGACGGGAAACTTGAGATACAGAAACAAATTCAACGTGTGGACACTTCTAGATCCTGGTTCAAGGACCTGACTGTACAAGACATTTCTGAGACCACTGGGGAAATTAAATGTGGGCGGAGCATTGTTGACTGTAAGGAATCATTGTTAATCTCGTTAGGCTAAGGTTATGTAGAAAAGTGTCCTTCTTTTAGGAGATGCTTACTGAAGTGTTTGGGTAAAATGTCACGCTGTCTTTATTTAATAAAAAGAAACATTTAGGCCAAAATGTTTTTAAAAGAAGATGGAATAAATATAACAAAATACTGATTGCTATACCTTGATGATAGGAATATGGGTTTATTATATTTTCCTCTGTACTTTTTTGTATAATTGAAAGTCTTCATAATAAAAAAGATGTACAGTTATTATGTGTCAATTAAAAACACACCAAAACTAGATGATAGAGTGCCTGTTATTTGCCACGTGCTTTAGATGTTGTTGCATTAGGTCCCCAAACGGCCCCGCAAGACAGATCCATTACCCACATTTTAAAGAGGAGGAAAGTGAAGTTCAGAGAAGTTTGGTGTCTTGTCTAAGGTCACACAGCCAGAATGGGGCAGAGCTGGGATTTGTCCGGGATTCCCAGTGCCTCTGTGCGAGGAAAGTATCTGAGGTCTCGGTCATTAAGCTATTGTGGAGACCCAGGGAGGGGGACTAAGAAGAGGGCTCTTAAAGCTTATACCCTGGGGGACCAGGAACCATCAGGGAAGTCCAAAGGAGAGGCTGGGCTGGGAGTCAAGGTAAGGAATTTCACTTTAGACGGTGACAATGGCCAGTATTTTTCACTTACTGTTACTTGATTTGCCGTACTCGGATCTTCCATGAATCTACCCTCCTTGTAGGCAGAGTGTGGTCCTTTTCGCAGACGACAGCCAGGCTCAGGGAGGTTAAGTGTCGTATCAAAGGTCACACAAATGCCAGGCGAGGGAGCCAGGACTAAGTCCCGGCCCTGGAGATGGTCTTCTCCATCAACATCCCGCTTGCCTGGTGGGAGGAGCCTTCACAGGTGGGAGAAGGCCGGCACGATGGCCCCAGTTGTGTTCAGCTGTGTTGCAATACGAGCAAGAGCAGAATAAGCTTCTCCGTGCATTGGTGGCAGGTGCTCCCACAGCCTCTCCACGTGCCTGTGGAATCTCAAACAGGTGGGCTCTTGGTGGCCTCTGCCGACCTGCCGTCAGCCGCCAGGTCCCACGCCTGGCCCGCTGTCTTCTGTTCCTGCACACACGTCCCCTCATCAGACAGGCTTTCTCTGATCTGTCTGCTCCGTGTCCTTTCCCTGCTTTCATGGCCACCTGTCATAGCACACATAATGTTTCTTTTCTCCTCTTCTAGACTGTAAGCTCTGTGAGGACAGGGACTTCATCTTATGTACTCAGTAAACCCAGTCGAGTCTCCAGGAATTTGTTCAATGAATAAACGTATACATAAATAAACAAATGTAAAAAGAATGGAAAGATGAATTGTTTGAAATTTTTGTCTTATTTTTTTTCTTTTTTTTAGAAACAGGGTCCTGCTATGTTGCTCAGGCTGGAATCAAACTCCTGAACTCAAGCAATCCTCTCTCCTCGGCCCCCAGAGTAGCTGGGACTGCAGGTGTGCAGCGCTATGTCCAGCTTTTCCCTCTACTTTTGAAATTATACTGTTGGGAAGTACTTTAAAAAAAAAGTAAATATATTTTCCCATCACTATCAAGCAATTAAAATGTCCTGGGTTTGGTCAGGGGTCACAAAGTTGGAGAAGACTCAGCAAGTCTGGGAGCTGGAAAATACCCCTCACTTTATGGGTGAGGAAAGAGGCCGAGCAGGGTCGGGTCAGGTGCCTCAGGCTTGCAGCAACAGGTGGAATACGACCAAGCCCTTGTTCTACTCTTCACCCTTCTGAGAAACTCATTCTGTAAGTCTTGAAGTTTCCAAAGTTTAATCCCACCATGAGAAAGCGGTTTGAAGAAGTCCTGGACGTTGTGTTCCAGGAAAACATTTCCGACCACCCGGCTTCAGGCTGCGGTCACTCTGCAGGCCCGGCCACCCCTTCCTCTGCTCCCCGCTTCCGGCGTGTGGGAGGCACCTGGGAAGCATTCCTCACCGGGCCTGGGCGGGCAGTTTGGCCCTAAAGCAATCAATCCACCCAACAGGCTGCGCTGGCCCCCCAGAGGGCTGTTCCTCAAGGTCCCCTTGGTCTCCAAGCAGCAGGAGCTCCCTGAGGGGGGCTCTAGTTGGACGGTCAGGAGGTGAGGAGCCCGCAGAGGGGCCCGGGGGAGACTGGGAGGAGCTACAACAGGAAAACGGCCGCAGGAGTTTCCAGGTTGGCAGCTGATCACAGTCACTAAGGGGGTGGGGAGGGGGGGGAGCTGCCGTCCTTGCCTGTTGCTGGCCCGAAGATCCTGGCCTGGACAGTCAGCCACACTGCTCCCTTCGGCTTGGGCAACACGACTGCCTGGCCCCTTCCCTGCCCTCCAGGCTTCTTGGCCCACTCCTGGCCTCCCGGGGGAGGGCCCACGCCCTGAGATCCTACCGCACACCTTGCCAGCTGAGCCTCCTGGAACTAACTATTCTGCATGGTAGCTGGGGCCTGACCAAGCCCTGACCCCTTCCTGCTGGGCCTGACTGCCTGCTCCCGAGGCCCATCCTGACAGGCCACCTTGTTTGGGACCCCCAGGCCTGAGGCCTTTCTGGACAGTGCAGACCAGCCCAGCTTTGAGGAGGGTTAATGCAGAGGCCTGAAGAATGGGCAGATCGGGAGCCCCTGGCATCGTGTGAGCAGCAGCCAAGAGCCCAAGCTGGGGGACAGGCACAGGTCGTAAAGAGACGAACGTGCTTTGCTGGCCCTCTGTGCACCCCAGCAACGAGGGCCCCAGGAGGAGCTGGTGGTAGAACAAGTCCTGGTTGGGATCTGGCCATTGCAAATATACCCCGTTAGATAGGTGGGTGGTAGAAAGATAACGTCTCCACAAGACATCATTTCCTTTCCCCGCCTTTCCCCACCAGTGCCTCTCCTGGGGCTCACCCCACGCCCTCAAGCAGCACTCAGACTGTGTCTCTGCTACAATTCCCAACCCAGGTCCTGACACAAGGGCCAAGCTTTCCAGGAGGGAACACTCGCTCCCTTCTCTGGCCAGGCAAGGCCTCTGGACGTGGGCCGGACTCCTGCCATCATCCACAAATCACTTTTTGAACCCTGGATACACAGTTTCCCTCCCTCTGACCCTTCTGCTCCCAAACCAAACTGGTGGTTGTGTTTGCTCAGGAAAAATTGACCCACACAGCCCCAAGACAAAGCGAAGTCATGTGGATATTTGTTATTTGAAAGTAAGTAGAGAAAGCTGATAGGGGAGCGGGGTGGAGGGGTGGGAGGGGAAGCCGCCCACCACCTGGGGGAGACACAAGCGGGCAGGGAATGACTGGGGCGTGGCGGGGGCTGTCTGTGGTCTGCAGGGCTCACCAGACATAAGCTGTTCCCTAAATGAGGGGCTGGGGGTGGGGAACAGTGTGGCAACATGCGCTTAGTTCCCCACGTCACCCCTGGGTTCTGCCCTCCTCCCACGAGCTCAGGGGACGCCTGCAGAGGCGATTTGGATGCTCTGTCTCCTGTTTTGTGCGCCGTGGAGGAAGCAGCACACTCGTGCCCAGGAGTCGCTGCACGGGGCTGGCCCGCACTGGGGGCTGCAGTTCTTCCCGCACTGCGCCTCCCCGCCCCCCCACCGAGGACCTTGTTTCAGAACCGGACCTCTTTCCTGGAAAGGAAGGTGGGGGACGGAAAGCCTGGCTGAACCGGAATGTTCGGGATGACGCAGGGGATGGGACTGTGGGGAGGAGGAGAGGGAGGTGGACTGAACACTTCTTAAGAAAGTGTGGGGACAAGGTCACGCTCATCAGCTTTGTATTTTCAGCAGTGCCTGACACCAGCCCACGTGAAGCAGGACGGAGGAGTGAAGAGGTTCTCACATGTTGGGGAAAATGACCAGAAAAATAACAGAACACAGCGAGGAAGCTGGGGCGACAGAGAGATGGAGGGATCAATGCCACAAAATGAAAGAGAGCACAGAGGTCAGTTAGCTCATTCCAACTCCTTGGGAGGCAGCCCTACCAGGAGCGGGTGGCAGCCGCGTGGGGCCCCTTGAGTGAGCGAACACTCCCGAGGAACACCAGACCCCAGCTCCTTCCAGCAGAGGGTCCAACACCTAGCTAGACACATCGCTAAACAAACATGCACTGGGGGCTGATTTTAAATTTCTTCTTTATTAAAAAAAGAAAAAGCATTTTTCTGTGTTTTTTTTTAAACTTCTCCAATACATAAATTTTTTTTTTCCCCGCCACTTAGCACTTCCTTCTTGCCTCCCTCACTCCTGCTCCTGGCGTTGTCTGTCTGCAGGACGCAGATGAAGAAACCTTGTCGACGGTGGAGATCCGGGAGCCGGAGGGGCCGGAGGCTTGAAGGAAGGTGGTCACTGGTCAAAAGGAGAAGTTCATTTGCACAAAAATATAAACCAGGGAGGATGAGACCAGCACATACACGTATGGATTGATCTACAATCCACATAAAAAAAATAGACCCAAATTGTCATTTTACATTTGTAATATTATACAAAATAATATATATTTTTAAACAGCACGTACCCATCTACACACACGTGCACATGCACGCACACACACACACACACACACACACACACACACACACAAGGTGCTAGCGGCCCCTCTGTGCTTCTGCTTGCAGGGACAAGGGGTCAGTAGGCAAAGATGACGTGGTAGGTGACCTGGTGGCCGTTGTCCCAGGCATAGAGCAGGCGGTCCTTGGGGTTGTAGTCTATCTGGGTCGTGTAGGAGTACTCATTCTCAAACAGCAGCCTGGGCACAATCTGTGTGTTGGTGTGCGTGTCGAAGGCGTAGGAGATGTTGGCGTTGCGCTGGTTGTAGCTGTCCACGGCGTACAGCACCCCGCAGATGACAAAGCAGTTGCCGTAGAAGTTGCGCCGCAGCCCCGTGCGCCACGTGGTCTCCTTCTGTGTGCTCAGGTCCGCGGCGTTGAGCTTGCTCAGGACGATCACCTCCTGGCTGAAGCCCTCGTCATCCAGGGCCGGGTAGATGAGCCACAGGCCATTCTCGTCCACAGCAAAGTCCACGTCCGAGTGACCCTGCCACCGCCAGGGGGTGGCCTCCTCGTAGGCCACGTCGTGGAGCATGGCCCAGGCGGCCACGTAGCGCTGCTTCAGGTCGTACTTGATGATGTTGCGGGTGAAGGCCCGGTTGTAGTAGAAGGCGCCGTTGTACACCACGTGGCCCGTGCCGATCCAGCTGTACGGGAGCTTGTAGGAGTTGCTCCAGCGACCTGCGGGAGGCGAGAAGGCAGGAGGCTTCAGGGTAGTGTTGCAGAGTGATGGGAGGAGCCGTCAACCAGGGCTCTGCACATCTGGGTTGGACTCTGGGCTCTGCTGCTTTCTAGTGCCTTACAGCATGTAGCTTAACCTCTCTGCGCCTCGGCATCCCCGTCTGCAATGTGGAAGTGACAGTCCCCGCGTGCCTCCCTGAGCTGTCTCAAGGATCCAGGCTGCTAACATACGTGAGCATGGTCCGTAAACTGCCAAGGGCTATGGGAAAGGGAGGACGCTTTCCCATTGACTTCTGGACTGGGCTCGAGGTTGTCCCCTGTCCCGGGAGCTGGGAGGGAGGGGCAGAGCCAAGAGGCAGGCAATGTCAGGGAATGTGGAAGGGGAACTCCCCTCCTGGGAAACGTCCTTTCACCATCAGAGGAAAGTGTCACCCTTCTTGTCTACTGTCACCACTGTAAGAGGCCTGGCCATGACTGAAACAGAGGACAGCGGGGAAAGGAAGAAGCCACCTGAGTTGGACCCATAACACGTACCTTGTTTGAAGTTCTCCAGGTTCCGGAACTCGACCAAAGTGTTGCCGTAGTAATAGTTGGTTACATAAATCCGCTCATCCTTGGCCAGGGGGTCCTTCATCCAGGCCCCTTCGTTCCGCCCATATGTGTTCTGGGTGGTTGGCCCTGTGATTGTGGAGAGGGTGTCCTTGCACCTTCCTGGTGGAGAAGAGGTGGGTGGAGGATTTGGGATGATCTAGTGATGTCCTGAAACCTTTCCCCGCTCCTCTTCCCAGAGTCTGAACTCCTTGGCAGGCAGCCCTGTATAACCTGACCCCAGACATTTTTCCAGCGTCATCTCCTGTTACTCTTATCCACCCTACACTTGACTCCTATAAAGCCATCCGCTGTCTCCATCCTGGGCCACTTTCATGCCACCAAGCTTTGCTCCTGTTCCCTGACTTCTCAATCCTGTCCCTCAAGTACCTAAGATGCAAAGTTCTTTTCTGCCACCACACCCTCCTCTGGAGACCGCGCTACCCCTCTGTCCCATTCTGCTCTCACAGGACCACGAATGCACCTCTCTTACAGGACATGGCATCTTGCATCCATGATGCTCGTGCTTCTCTCTCCTGCACACCCACCCCCAACCATAGTGTAGGTGCCAAGGGCAGAGGGGCTGTGGCTTTTACTCGGTTGTGTTCTTGGTGTTCAGAACACAGTGTCTGCCATGCTGCAGGCACCCAGCAGATGGTCTCATACTTGGGTGACTACATGGCACGAGCACTGTGACCAGAGGAGAGGACTCTGTGGGGTTCACTCAGGAGCACCGAGCTCCACCAGCTGCTGAGCTGCCCAGACTGTTTGGGGCTGGGTGACCAGTGGGACCAGCCCTGACTAAGCAGTGGATATTCATGCCCCTGAGGCCCACCTGCCATCCTGGAGAGCTGTCCTCAAGCCCATGCCCCGTCACTACAGGGAACAGGATGGCAGGGCCCCCTGCTGGGGAACTGGAGGGGCAGGATGCCAAGTTCCCAAATAAGGAGCTTACTCTGGTTGTAGGAGCCTCCTTCAAAGATCAAGTTGGCCTTAACGGGACAGGCGCTCAGCAATATCGTTCTGAGTGGCTCTTTGGAGTGACCCAGTACCCAGGAGAGGCCCTAAGAGGCCACCACACTGGGTTCTAGACCAAATTGACAGCCTGCAGTGCTTACATGCAATATTATTCTTAAACACTGCCTTGACTGATACTGAAGTCACACACGACTACTGAGGGTACGTGCTGCTTCTGTCCCCACACTAGGGGGTCATGGAGACGGGAAGAGGGCAGTGGAGGGGCAGTGACACAGCCAGGAGAATCCTGCCCTCACAGCTTCCTCCACCCCTGCTGGGACCAGCCCAGCCCCCCACCCCGTCCTCACCACTAACAGCACAGATGGGCAACGCGATGAGAATAATTGGTCCTCGACACTCGCCTGGGACAAAAGTAACAAAGGCCTACGGTTCAGATTCAAGGGTTCTCTAAATTCTAGGCCACCTCCATTTCAAAATTGTTGCAATTGTTCCATCTGTCCTGCTCCCCCAGAAGCGGTCTGGGGAAGGAGCCTGAGCCCTGCGGCTGGCAGCACCGGCACAGGCAGCTGTGCCCTTGGCCCCGCGTCTGGGGCAGCGGGGGCTGGAAGTGGGATGAACATTGTTTTCCAGGCAGGCGTCACAGTCGGGTGCAGTTGGCAGGGTTTAGGCGGCTCAGTGTGGGGTTTATTAGGTCCTGATCTGACAGAGTGGGGAGAGATTCAGTCTCCACAAGACAAACAACAGAACCTATACCCCAATGTCTCATTCCCCCATAACTGAGCTCATCTGTTCAAGGCAATAAAATAGAAGTCTATGGCTGGGCCCTGGCAGTAGAGATCCGATGGAAAATCTCTCATTCCTGGTGCTAAGCGGGGCCCTGACTGCCAGCAGAGAAGCCATGTTCCCTCTGCACTGGGGTGAACCTTAGCATGGCCTCGCTAGGCAGTCCCCTCTCCCCAGCAAAGTCCAGCAAGGACACTGGTTCCTTGTCCACAGGCACCCCCAGACAATACCCCGAAACCGCACAAATGGTCACGAGGCAAGGTGCTTTCTGTCAAGGGTTGCCACGGCCATGCCGCCTCTCTGACAAAACACGCACACTGCAGATGGACTCCTGAAAGCCAGGACTCGGCTGAGCTGTCTCAGGCAGTCCCAGAAATCCCTGCAGGGTCCTGACTCAGCACTGAGGCTCTGCAATGACAGGCGCTGATGTGGGGCTACACATGTGCCCCAGGCTGGCTTCAGTCTTGGCCCTGCCACTGACTCCAAAGTCTGTGCTGTCTCTATAATGTCACAAAGCTTTAATTTCTTTAGCAGTAAAGCAGGTACAACATGTGCCCTGCCTACTTCACAGGAGAGCCTGGAGGATCCACTCTGACAACCCTGTGGTCGGCTGAGTGATGGCCCCTAAAGACGCCCTAATCCCTGGAACCTGTGAATGTGACAAAGGGAAACAAAGGGACTTTGCAGATGTGATTAAATCAGGAATCTTGAAATGAGAAGATTATCCTGGACTGTCTGGGTGGGTCCTCAGTGCAGTCATAGTATCCTAATAACAGTGAGGAGAAGGGAGATCTGACCATAGAAGAAGAGGAATGATGTGGCCACAAGCCAAGGAATGCTGGCAGCCACCAGAACCTGGAAAAGACAAGGAATGGATTCTCCCCTAAAGCCTCTGGAAGGAACCAGTCCTTCCAACACCTTCATTTTAGCCCTGTGAGACTCATTTTGGATTTCTGGCCTCCAGAACTGTTAGAGAATAAATTTCTGTTGTTTTTAGCCACTCAGCTTGTGGCAATTTAGAGGCATAGGAAACTAATACAGATAGAGTCAGCTTCTCGGGTTGGGGCAGGCATCTTTATTTCTGTAGGAAGAAGGGAATCCCCGCTTGCAGCGCCGTAGTCCTAATACCCAGGACCTCTGGACATACTTCCACAAGTCCCCAGACAGAACAAATACTGGCCAGCACGCAGGGTGGCCGAGCCCAGGCAGGAACGGCAGCACGGACCGAGTGGTTTCAGAGCATTCAAAGACAGGATCAAGGGAAGGGGTCAGTAAGCCATGAGTCCCAGACACATCGCCACACTCTGAGAATCTGGGGCGGTGCGGATGCTCCCACCCTTGGCAGCAAACTGTCAGCCTTGGAGAGAAGACACGCCATGTTGACTCCTCTTCAAGGTTAATGACGGAAAGACGGGCGACAGTTCAAAGGAAGTTCAGAGAAGAAAGTGCAATCTGCAACTCATCTTAGGTTTCCCCAGAGCAGGGCTGCCAACGACGCCGGTGACGCCTAACGTTTACTAAAGCTTTCTAAGTATTTACCCACTTAATCATTGATGGTGCTGGGAGGCAGCTGGCCCTGTTTCAAAGATTACCAGGGTCTGAGAAGAAGGGGCCCTGCCCCTCAGCATATAAACTTGCTCGAATCTCAGCATCCTAAAAAAATAAATCTGCAATCAAGAGGCTCCTCTGCCCTCGCAGCTCTCAGTTCTGGTGCTCACTCGATGACCCCCAAACAGGGCCCTCAGGAGCATCTGCTCCCCTCGGCACGTCATCTCACACACTCCATGGCTCCTCGACCTGATGGCTGCCTCACACGCTCGTGCTCTGCCCATCAGGGTGCTCTCCAGTCCTCTTATTCTGGGCAAGCCTCTCTTTTGGGTCAGAACCTGTGGGCCAGCCCCGGTGCCCGCCCCCAGCCTCACGAGGCGTCTCCCCCTCACTCGGCGTCCACACGCTGCTCTCTCCTGGTCCCCGCACACCTCCTTGGTCGTGCCTTCTCCAGCGCTTTGGCTGGTGTCTCCTCCTCAGCCCACTTTCAAACGTCACCCTGAAGGGCTCCACTTCTAGCCTCCTCCCTTCCCATCCTCCTGCGTTCACTGGACAGATATGGCTCTTACTGATGGCCCCAGTCCAGGTCTTGTTTCCGAGCATCGCACATCCAACTGCCTACTAGATGCTTTTCTCCTGGTGTCCTCCTGCTGCCTCCAACTTAATGGACTAAAAATAGAATTCCTTTGCTTCACAGCCTGCTCCTCCTGCATTTCCCGTCCTAGAGAAAGCCAGGGCGCACCACCCATTCACCAAGCCAGGAACCTAGCTCATCTCTCATGTCCCCTCCCCCCACCCGCTCTCCAGCCAGGCGCTGAGTCGCATCCATTCTGTCTCTACCTCTGTGGCTTAGTTCAGACCTCACTGCCTCTTGCCTGTAACGCTCCAACTGCACCAGTTGGTCTCCCTGGTTCATCTCTGCCCACTTGTAGCCTATTCCTCCCAGTTATCCCTGGGCTGCTTTTCTGAAAAGCACATCTGCTTAAACCTTCAATAACCCACCATATCCAACCTCACACACAGCCCGGAGTCCCCATCCTAGCACATCAGCCCTCCTGCAGCACCACTCTTACTTCTTGCTGTCTGCTTTCTTTCAGAGGTCTCAATGCCAGCAGGGGCCAGGCAGGAACTGAAATGAGTACGTCAGGCTGAGTGTGAGACAACAGGCAGCAACAGAGATTATGGTGAACTGGAAGAGCAGCACTCAAATTCAAGAATGACACAACACATTTTGGGATGAATTTGGCCCTCAGGTTGCCAGCTTGAGATCTCTTGCCTATACCTAACTGCTTGCATTCCTCAAGCGTGCCCAGCCAGGGCTGGCTTTATGCGCGTATGACCTGTGCAATCACACAGGACCCTTGCTCAGAAGAGCCCACCCTTGGTTTGATGCTCTGCTGTCGCCATCTTGAACTTCTTTATAATTTTACACTTGAACTTGTGTTTTATAAGTGAAGTCTAAAAGGACAACGGAGCACGTGTATGAGCAGAGAAGAATGCGCAATATGCGTGGTCGTCTTCCTTGCGCCCCACTTGAGTACAGGGTTTGCCATGCCCAGTAAACACAGGATTCCAGGTGGACTCACTGGTACACGGGAGTTCAGCGAGACTCAAAGTAAGTACAAGGTAAGCGTGTTGTTCTAGAGGTGACATTGTCCATGTGACCCAGAACATGCTTCGAAAGCAGAAAGAGGCAATAGTGTTCGAAGAAACATGAATGGCCAAGAAGCCCTCTTCTTTCTTTCTTGTGTCACTTTTCTGTATTAGAAAACAGCATATGTTAAAAACAATATGGAAGAAGAGGGAAAGACAGGGCAACTCACAATCCCTTTTCTTTTTAGTGTTTCTTCGCCCCAGAAGCTACAGGTAGGAAGTGTTGGTAAAATGTCTGTGTATCAAGTGAAATAAAAACAGATGATTTAGTTCTGTGAGGTTTCCACTAATTCTGGTTAGAACAAAATACATATGTATGCAGGAGCTACTAAATGCAAATTGTGTCATTTTGGTGGATTCTGCACATGAGTTGAAAGATCTTATATCGGCACTTAAAATGGACATTGCGCAATATCAAGATAATGGTATAATTTGTGCTAGCAATTGAACATTTTAATACAGACATACCTCAGATATATTGTGAATTTGGTTCCAGACCACTGTAATAAAGTGAATATCGCAATAAAAGAAGTATCACGATAAAGCAAGTTATGCAAATTTTTTGGTTTCCCACTGCATGTAACAATTATGTTTACACTATACCGTATGTAGCCTATGAAATGTGCAATATCATTGTGTCTAAAAAAAGTACATACCTTAATTAAAAATTTACTTTTTAAAAAATGCTAACAATCATCTGAGCCTTCAGTGAGTCATAGTTGCTGGTGGAGGGTCTGTCTTGCCTCGATGCTGATAGCTGCTGACTGATCAGGGTGGTGGCTGCTGAAGGTTGGGGTGGCTGTGGCTTTATCAACTAAGTTTATGTAATATTCTAAATTTTTGGTTGTCATTTCAACAATGTTCAGAACATTTTCACCAGGAGGAGATTCCATATCAAAAAACTACTTTCTTGTAACTTTGCATAAGAAGCAACTCCTCATTTGTTCAAGTCTGATCATGACATGGCAGCAATTCACTCGAGGCTCCACTTCTAATTCTAGTTCCCTTGCTATTTGCATCACATCTGCAAGTTACTTTCTCCTCTGAAGTCTTGAACCCCTCAAAGTCATTCAAGAGCTAGAATCAGCTCCTTCCAAACTCCTGCTAACGTTGATATTTTGGCCTCCTCCCATGCAGGCCATCTAGAATGGCATCTAGAATGGTGAATCCTTTCCAGAAGGTTTTTAGTTTACTTTGCCCAGATCCATCAGAGGAATCACTATCTATGGCAGCTATAGCCTAAAAAAATATATTTCTTAAATAATAAGGCTTGAAAGTTGGAATGACTTCTTAATCTATGGGCTGTAGGATAAATGTTGTGTTAGCAGGCATGAAAACAACATTAATTTCCTCATATATCTCCATCCAGAGCTCTTGGGTGACCAAGTGCATTGTTAGTGAGCAATAATAGTTCAAAAGGAATCGTTTTTTCCCCTGAGCTGTAGGTTTCAACAGAGGACTTAAAATATTCAGAAAACCACACTGTAAAGAGATGTGCTGTCATCCAGGCTTTGTTGTTCCATTTATAGAGCACAGGCAGAGTAGATTTAGCATAATTCTTAAGGGCCCTAGGACTTTGGGAATGGTAAATGAACATTGGCTTCAACTTAAAGTCACTGGCTGCATTAGTCCCTAGTAAGAGAGTCAGCCCATCTGTTGAAGCCAGACATTGACTTTTCCTCTCTACCTACAAAAGTCCTAGACGGCATCTTTTTCTAATACAAGGCTGTTTTGTCTACACTGAAAATCTGTTGTTTAGTATGGCCACCTTCATCAATGAGCTTAGCTAGATCTTCTGCATAACTTGCTGCTTCACCTTGCACTTTTGTTATGAAGACGGCTTCTTTCCTTAAACCTCATGAACCAACCTCTGCCGGCTTCCAACTTTCCTTCTGCAGCTTCCTCACCTCTCTCGGCCTTCATAGAACTGAACAGAGTTAGGGCCTTGCTCTGGATTAGGCTTTGGCTTAAGGGAATGTTGTGGCTGGTTTGATCTTCTATCCAGACCACTGAAACTGTCTCCGTATCAGCAAGGAAGGCTGTTTCAGTTTCTTGTTGTTTGTGTGCACTGGAGTAGCACTTTTGGTTTCCTTCGAGAACTTTTCCTTTGCATTCACAACTTGGCTAACTGTTTGGTACACGAGGCCTAGCTTTCAGCCCATCTTGGCTTTAGACATGCTTTCCTTACTAAGCCTAATCATTTCTAGCTTTTGATTCAAAGGGAGAGACATATGACCCTTCCTTTCACTTATAGGTCACCGTGGGGTTACCAACTGGCCTAATTTCAATGTTGTTGAGTCTCAGGGAACGGGGAAGCACGAGGAGAGGGAGAGACAGGGGAACAGACAAGAGGTAGAGTGGTCAGAACACACACAGCATTTATTAAGTTTGCTGTCTTACATGGGCACGGTTCATGGCTCCCCAAAACAATTATAACATTAACATCAAAGATCACTGATCACAGATCACCAAAACAGATAGAACAAAAATGAAAAAATTTGAAATATTATGAGAATTACAAAATGTGACACATTAACATGAAGTGAACACACACTGTTGGAAAAATGGCACCAACAGACTTGTTTGTCACAAACCTTCAGTTTGTAAAAAAAAAAACGCAGTATCTGTGAAGTGCAATACAGCAAAGCTCAATAAAATGGGTGTGCCTGAAATAGCTAATACAGAACACCATAAAAAGAGAGAGAGACACACAATGGCAGAGAGAAGAAAAGCTTTCTATTTGCCACTTTCAGTGGTACTTTGGCCCTGCTCTCTGAACACAGGGCCCCACGTTTTCAGTTTGCACTCGGCCCTGACTGTGGCGTTTCACTTCTGCTCCTGTTGGCGCTGGTCCTTCTCACTGCGATGCCACCTTCCTTCTTTGCCTGGCTAATTTTCCCTCATCCTTGGAGACAGCCAGGTCAGCATCTCTTTCCAGAAGAGGGTCCTGGCTGCCTCAAGCTCCCCCTGTGACCCACTGCAGCCTGTATATCCCAGTGCTCGCCACCCTGGGCTGCGGGCGTATTTCTGCGCGAGTCTCACATACAAGCTGTGTGCGACTCCAGGGAGGGGCCCTGCCTGTCGGTCTTTGCATCCCTGAACTCACGGCGCTCCCCCGTCACCAGCGCTCGCTGCTGTAATTGACTAACTCTGAATATCGTTCCCATGCCTAGAACCCTCTCCGTCACTTTTAGAATCAAGTCCCAACTTCTCGTTCCCTTCACCATCGGCCCCTGGGGCCCCACCTGGAATTCCCTCACTCTCCCTTGGGTATCCCCGCACGTGCCGGTGCATCTGGGTCGCCTTCCATCCCCTGCCCACCCTGGCTCATGCCCTGCGCTCTGCCTGGAGGCTTCCTCTCCGCCCTTTGAGCCTGGTGAGCTTGTGACCTCCCGTGGAGATGGAGCCTCATGGCAGAAGGGACATGGCACCACTGGGACTACGTGTGCCCACTGCTGGCCACGCTTCCCACGTGCTCAGCCACCTCAGGCACCTGCTGCCTCCCCACAGTTAGCCCTTTTGTGGAAGCTCCTTCACTTCGGAGCTTCGCAGCCGGGTACAGTGTGGTGCTAAGTGAATTATGAGTGGACCCTTTATCCTTGCTGAGAGGCTTAGACTTCCATCCTTCATCCATTTACAAGGACATATTTTATCCACTTCATATTCTTACTTCTAGGGCCAAGGGCCCCTGTGTTTGCACAATGACTAGGGTCCCCAGTGGTTTGGGGGGCTGGGCCGGGTGCATCAGCAAAGACACTGAGACCAGAGCGTGCCTGTGGAGTTGGGGCCGGGGAGCTGCCTGTCCAGGGATGGGGCAGCCGCCAGGGAAGAGTCTCGGTGCGGAGTCTGGGGGGAGGCTCTGGAAGCACCGCCCAGCCCACGTCAGCATCATCTTCCCTGGGCTGCCGCAGATCAGCCTCCCTGACCCGAGGCAGGCAAGGCTGGCCTTCTCACCACGGCCAGCGTGGCCAGCCAAGCCTCGGGGGTGGTTATGGCCGTATGCTTTGTGGGGGAGACATTCTTCATAGTTCACGATATTTCCTAGATTGAGATGTGAGCCAGCCTCTCTCTCTGGTACTGTCATAAGCTCACTGTCCTCTTTGTCTGCTCCTCCCCGCCCCCACCCCCAGTCAGCCCCTTCTAACCGACAGGTCAGGAGCTGCAGTCATTAAAGTCTGGGAATCTGCAGAGCCTTGGCCACGCGGCACATTGTCGTATTTCTCTGCTGTAGCCCAAGCTGCTCCCCAAGCCCGGGCTGCCTGGAGCAGAAGCGCGTCTCGCACGCGATCACCCCTTCCCCAAGCCCAGCTCTGGTCACTGACGGCGTCTTCCCTCTCGCTGTCCCAGAGCTATAGTCCGGCCAGATGCTCACTGCACAACCCAAAATAAATTCTAATTTACTTGTTTTTGGAGTTTTTTCTGAAAATTTTATGACTCCCTGAGGATAATGGCAGACACTTAAGGACATCACAAAATCAGGTTTGGAAACCCTGGGAAAAGATGTTCCTTTTAAAAGCAGCCCCATTTACAACCACATCTTAAATAGCTCAAAAATCAACATTGCCAGACTCATCAAACAGCAAACAACCTTTCCCAGGCGGCCAATGAGTGGCCTGGTCTGTTTCAACCACGTGGTTTTTATTTGACTAATGACTGGGCAATGTCAGGGCATCGTGGTCTTCCTCAGCCTGGCGCAGGCAAGTCAGAGTCTGCGGAGAAGGTGACGGTACGAAAATCCCAACCACACCGACCACAGCCGGAGGAGGCAGTTGACAGCCATGAACGATTAGAAATGGTTCCCAAACACAAACGTGTCAGAATTCCACATCGCCCGGACAGCCAGGCCTTTCCGTGCCTCGCCCTCTTCCCACCCCTTGTTTGAAGAACACACTACATCTGCGCCCAGGACACAGAGGCAAGAATCCCAGCTCTTCCAAAAAACATCCTCGGCATGACAAGGTCCTTCTAGTTGAACAGAACAGTGAACAATGAGAGAAAATGTGCCGCCTTCCCTATCTCGCACTACTAGGTAAATGGCTGCCAGGACACAGGGTTTCTTTGGGCATCGGCATCTCAGTCGGCCCCTAGTGGAGGAGGGAAGACACCTACGGGAGTTACACCAGGACACCCTGCTGGTGGCCAAACCCAGGGGAGGCAGGTGGGGAGAGGCTGGGTGCTGGGACCCAGGCTGGGGAGGGGTATGGAGACAGCAGAGAACTCAGTCCTGGCCAGCAAGTCACTGAGTCACTTGAGGGAAGAGGCTCCCAGGCTCAAATGCCATCGCCTGAGGACATGCAAGGTGGGTGGGTCCTGCCTGCAGTCTGTCTTCACAGTAAGTGTTCTAGCTACGTGTGAAGGGCAGCACCGGGCAGATTACTAATATCTGAAGGAAATTCCCTCCCACCCCACAGTGAGGAGGGAGAGAGACACAGGGCGGAGACACAGGAGCCGGGGAGCTGGCCCGCGGCAGAGGGGAAGGTGGAGCGCTGGCTCAGGGGCTGTGCTCCCAAGATCATGAAGTCCAGGCTGCCCAGGGCCGGCGCGCAAGTGACAGCCTCTGCCCAGACCGCAGGGCATTCTGCAGAAATTCAGCAGGACCCCACCCCCCCCAACCCCGCTTCAGAAACCCGCTTATTCACGCAGCGAGGAAGTGGTCTTCTACTCCATGGCTAGTTTGCTCCCATCATGGGAGGAAAAGACAAGGAAAAGAAAAACACTCCTGTTCCCACCCCAACCTCTGAGGCCCAAGAACTGCCTTCTTGCTTAGCTTCCTCCAGGCCAGAGCTTTTGCTCAGGGGTCTGATTTTACCGGGCTGTATTTCCCTGCTCCCACTCTGCTCTTACCTGGAATTTTCACTGAATAGGAATTCCTTGCTAAGTCATGGCCTGGTAAACTTCCTGCAGAAAAGCATAGACTATAATGGAGCAAATGGTCCTTAGCAAATTTCTAATTTCAACTGAGACCCAGAGAAGGGGTTTGTCAAAGTCGCACAGCCACCCAGCTGTTAATGCACAGACCAGGGTGTTGGGCTCCCAGAAAGTGCTCCTCGTACCACCTTATCTCTGGCAATAGCTGGCACCTTGTTCTGAGGAGGGACTGCGGACAACGCTGCCAAGGGAGTGGGCGATGGAGAGAAGGGAAAGATATGCATAAGGCGAACCATGTCCTCTGTCAAATTAAGTGTATGTTTCAACAAGCATTTTGATGAAATTATTATTCAATAGTTTTATTTTTCAGTCACTGTCAGTGGTGACTTAATGACTGTTTGGTTTAGTTCTTTTTGGAAGAGACATTTCTAACTAGCTCCTGTTTTCCTTTTGCTTTTCCCTGCACTCTCCTGTTTCACTACATCGTATCATCTTGTAGCCATGGAGCTCCCAGGCAAAGAAGAGACTGCATTCTCCAACCTTCTGGAACACATCTTGCTTTTTCAGACCTGTCTAGAAAACTCCTATCCACCCTTCAAAACCCAGCACAAAGAATACCTCCTTAGAAAAGCTTCCCAAGCCTTCCTGGCAACCAGGTTAAGCTAGTGCCCCTTCTTTCTTTTTCTGTTTCTCCATTCGTCTGTTGTACCATTTGTCACATGACACCATGATGTTTCCATGCTCTGCAAGGCTGGGGCTCAGATTTTGCACTGGGACCCACTGCACTGGTTATTTCCTGCTCCCACTCTGCTATGACTCTGGGACTTTTCCCCCAGTAAGAACCCTTTGTTATTTTAAGGCCTGGCAAACTTACTGGAGAAAACTGAGCTTAGTCATCGCCAGATACCCCAGTCATCACCAGATACCCCAATACCCATCACAAAGCCTAGTACGCAGAAAGCACTCAACAGATGTTTATAAAACTGACTAATACAGGTGAGATTTTGGCTTCATTAATTTATATATATTTTAAAAGGAGATTCCCAAACCTAGTTGCTGGCACATTTTGAATACATGAACCCTAGATATTAACACTAATCGCTGGTCAAAGGTGTAGCTCCGCTTGCCTTTCTCTACGAAGAACTTGGCCATCTGGCCCCGCCCTCTCCTTGCAAACTACTTCCAGGCGTTTTACCTGAGCTGACCGGGAGGCCAAGGCCAGGAAGAGTGAACTCACCTATGACATTCCGGATGTCATCTTCTTCTTCGGGGCTCAGGGTGGGGCTGGCAGGGGTTGTCCCCTGCCCAGCAGTAGCATCCTGCCCCAGCAAGTTGGTCCTGACTGCGGTGGGAGGCACCGGGGCCGTGTGTGTAGCCTCCACCAGTGCGTCCCCAGGGGCCGTTGCTGGAGAAGCTGGGGCCGGAGGAGGCTGGGCGGCCGTGTGGGCCACGGTGGTGGCTGGTACCTGAGGAGAAGGATGAAGGACTGTCTCCCCCGTGGGATCCGGAAACGCTGAGGTCGTCGGGAGCGTTGCTGAGAGTGGTCTAACTGAGGCGGCGAGAGCGGGGTCGGCGACGTTGGGAGCTGGGGTCGGGGCCTGTGGCAGTGCTGAGGACAGGGGTGCGGTCTGAGTCCTCAGGTCACTTGTCGCAGCAGTGTCACGTCCGGGATGGGTGGCTGCTGGCCTTCGGGTGGCTCTGGTCAGCAGGTCGTTGTGTCTCAGGAGCTGATCTTCAATCAGCAAATCCACTCCATTGTCACCACTGAAGAACTCGTCTTCTGTGAAACAAATACAGGGTTCTCTTGTGGGACGGGAAGGGACAACGTGCAGATGGCCGAGAGCACATGGCAATTGGCAGGTTAACGGCCTTTCCTCAACACGACCTGCTTTAGGGATGGGGCCCGCTGGGATTTTGGGAGAAGGCAGAAAGGAGCACAGCTAGAAGCGCGTTGTATTTCCCGCAGGCTCCCTCTGAGTGCGCCGTGGCTGTCCTCCACCCAGGACGCGGGGCACTGGGAGGCTGCACAGTCACGGCTGTGAGCCCTGGTGTCTGGGAGGAAGTTAGTCAACCAAGCCGCCCTTTGAACAAACGTCTATGGAGCACCGACGACAACAGTGAACAGAACAAAGATCCTTGACCTCACAGCGCTTCTGTTCAGTGGTGGAGACACTATATACCAGAGAGACAGGTTGTACGTTTGAAGGGGCTCTGGGGAGAAAAGTCGAGTAGGACAAGGAGGGACACGAAAGCCGGGAGGGAAGGGAAACTTGCAGTCATGGATACGGTGGTCGGGATGGGACTCACTGAGACGGAGGGGCGAGCAGAGGCCTGGAGAAGGCGAAGGAGTTAGCCTAGCAGCTATGGGGGGAAAAGGATTCGGGGAAATGCAGCAATGCAAAGGCCCTGAGGTGCACATGTGCACGTTGTGGCTGCGGACAGCGAGGCGGCCAGTGTGGACGAAGCAGGGAGAGTGAGGGGAGAGCAGCAGGAGGCGAGGCCAGAGAGAGAACAGGAGCTGCCGTGTGTGGCTTGGAGGCGGCGCAGGGACTCTGGTTTTTATTCTGCGTAAAACAGGGGAGGCTGCGGGGTGCCGAGCAGAGATGGAACGTGGGGAGGCAAAGATTTTGTCGAGGGGACACAGAGAGCTCTAACCACAAAAGAAATGATTAGTAAAGTAAACTTCACGTGTTCATGGAAAGCACCATTAAGGGACTGAAGACGCCAGCCACGAGCACGGGGTAACCGTGCCACGCGTCTGATCACAAAGGACTTGTATCCGGAACATTTTTAAAAACTCCCGCAAATCAGTAACAACAACAACAAAAAGACCAAAAACACAGTTAAAAATAGGCAAAATGATGATTCTAGCTACTGGGTTGAGCATAAGCTAGGCAGAGGCGAAGGCAGAAGCAGAGAGACCGTCAGGAGGCTGCTGGTCCCACCTGATGGGGAAGCGACGAGCTCAGGCACAGCGGGAGAGGGAGGGACGGGGACCCTCTGGGGGTTCTGGGCAAGGAAAAGAAAGCAGACAAGGGGAGGAGGCGGGCCGCAAGGAGGAACACCGGAAGAGCAAGTATTAAGGAAACAAGATATGATGATGGGGAAAGGGAGAATCTATCTTCTGTGAAAAGTAAGGAGGGTGGAGTCAAAGGGAGGAGACTCAGGCAGAACGCTCAGGGTTGCTAACGGGAGGAATAAGCAGAAGCCCAGAGTGTGGCCCTGAGCGAGTCATTCCTTCCAAGCCTCAGTTTCTTTATCTGCAAATGGGGAGGGCTGGACTGGAGGGCCCTGAGGTCCCTTCCAGCCCAGCCACACTCTGCTATGTGGTCCTCTGGGAGCCCAGAGAAGTTAAGTGGCCTGCCCCAGGCCACTCAGCAAGTCGTGAGGAAATGCAGCAAGAACTTTGGATAATGATAGCTCTGCAGGGCGGGGCCCCGGCAGTAATCAGACCGAAGAAGGGGAGAATGGTTCCCAGCAAGTCCATCTCCCCCAGGCCCAAATGGAGACCCCCTCCCTGTCCTGCCTCTGGGGCAGCTGGGCTGACCCCAACTCACGCTGCTCTTCGATGTCATTCTCTTCCTCGGGGACCTTGGCTTTATAGTAGGTGATGCCCCGGATGACAGTGGGCTGGGAGGCCGGCCGGCCCCTCAGGTGGACCTGCCTCTGCAGGGGCCGCCGTGGCTTCACCACCTCGGGTGGATCCAGGGGTCGCGTCTGCAGGAGCTCGATGGAGTTGATCTGCTGGGACACGGTTTCTTCCTGCAGAAACTGCTCTTCATACTGCTCCTCAGAGGGGACAGAAGGGAAGGTCAGGTCACTGGTCAGAGGCAGCGGGCAGCTAGGGGCAGTGCCAGACACCAACAACAGCTATGCCAGCAACAGCAGCCCTTCCAAACAGCCAGGCTCTGTTCTGAGTGCTTTCCGTATGTCTACGTATGTTCACTCACCTTTCCAGCAGTCCTATGGGGTAGGACTTATTTTTTTTTTTATTTCAGCATATTATGGGGGTACAGATGTTTAGGTTACGTATGTTGCCCTTGTCTCTCCTCCCCCCCCCAAGTCCAAGTTTCAAATATGTCCATCCTTTGGGTGGTACGCATTGCACTCTTTGTGTAGGTAGGACCTATTTTTATCATGCTCATTTACAGATGAAGAAACAGGCACAGAAAAGGTTGTATCAATTGTCCAAGGTCCCACTACAGGTAAGTGGGAAGGCACGATTTGAACCCAGGCAGTCTGGCTCAGGAATCGGTGTCTAACCCTGATGCTGTACTGGCCAGAGAATGCAGTTCTCCTCTCAGCTCTGGCCCACGGTGCTGGGGGACTTAGATCTGGTATAAGTTGTTTCCAGCAAGATCCATGTGAGGGGAAGACTGTCTGGGCTGGGACATGAAGTCTGAGGACCCAGGTGCACATCCCCTCAGCACGAAGCCTAACTGTTTACAGCCATCAGATTGGGCTTCCCAAAAAACACGTCACTCCCAGAACCAAGCTCGGCATTCTCCTCTTGTTCCACCCCCCTGATGTCCCCCAACAAACGCCCTAAGTATTCCAGTCACCGGGCCAACTGCTGAACCTCATGGCTCCCCTGAGCCACTGGGTTCGTGTTCAGACTCTCTTCCCCCCACATAGCTACTTAGTGAAATCTACCCATTTCTCAAGGCCCAGCCAAAATCTCAGGTCTCCAAGGAAATACCCCCAGACCCTGGCGTTCAGAATTAATCCTTCTTCCCCAGTTCTCACTTTGTGCTTTGTGGCAGAGACTTCCAACTGTCCACCCAAATCCCCTGCCCCCTTGCTCCTTACTAATGGAGACCTGGTTTTGTGGGAGTGGCCATGGGACTGAATTCTGGCCAGTGGGGTACAGGTAGAACTTGGTGAGAGAAACATTTGGAAAAGTTCCTTAAAAGGGGGGCTGACTCCGCTGGGAAGTATCTTTTGCTCTCTTCCTTATTTCTCCATCCTGAAATGTGGACAGGATGGCTGGAGCTAAGCCACCATCTTGTGACCATGAGGAGATTTTGAGGATGAAAGTCAGTAATTACATCTTGGAGTTAATCATATTAGCCACCTGGACCACCTGCCTCCAGTCCTGATCTACGTGAAAGGACAGTAAACCTTTCTATGGTCCGTGGTAACGTATTCGAATCTCTTACTCAAAGTTAAACTCAACTCCTAATGGAAACAAGTCTGCGCTTCCAGTATAGCACCTCTCCCTGCCGACCTTCCACAGGTATTATTTAAGGATGTTGTTAATTCTGTAGACTGTGAGAATGTGGAAGAGTAGAAACCACCTCTTGTTCATCTTTGGTTCCCCTGGATGCTCCTTAATATCTGTCAAATTGAATTTCTGAATCATAACACATCCCAAGGAACTGTCTGTATTTGTGACTGGCATTTGATTTTGTCAAATCAAATGAGGCTTTAAAGTAGACAGCGCAGAATCTGGTGTCCGGGCCTCTTGATGGCACTGTGGGAATGCCACGGGGACAGTTCCCGTCAGGGAGGACTGCCCTGTCCTCCACAGAGCTGCTGTCCAGGGACTGGGCTCTTATGTCCACAGTATGGCAGGGTCTCTGGGTCCTATGTGGGCCCATCCCTGCCCAGGATTACAATCACCCACCTTTGAAAGCAAAAGACCTTGGGTGCAAGTCCTGTCACCTGGTTGTGCTCAAAGTCAGGGCCACCCCACAGGTTGGCCCAGCTCCTGAGAGACAGTGGCTCCGTCAGAGAATTATGGGAACCTGAGAGGAGTGTGGCCCAGCCCTGCTCTCGTGGGGACTTCAGCAGCTGAATAATGAAGAGGTGGCTGCGGGAAGCCATGAGCTGCCCCTCCTCAACCGGGAGGCGGTGGGCGTGCCCCCGTAAGCCCTGTGATTCTGGGCCTTGGTGAACTCCATCTAGAAGGCAGAGCCTGGGCGGATATAAAACCTCTGTCCTCAGACGCCCAATGCCCTGAAGCCGAGCAGGGCCTTCAGCCACTCCATGCTGGCTGCAGGGACCCAGTCACCACGGCCAATTTCCTCACTTTGCACAGGACACGCACACCAGGCTCTTGTTTTGGACCTTTACGATTTGGCCCGGAGAAAACCTGGAGTCCTCATTCCCAACCACACCCCCAAGTGAGCTTGTTTTCCCGTAACAAGAGAGTTATCCAGATGGCACCATTGATACGGCCGTTCCTGGATATGCATCTCTGCCCAGCACACAGTGGTGACTGGGACGGGGGGGACACCTTTCTGCCAACCTCCCCCAGTGGGGGCCAGAGAGCTCCCCCGAAGAAACAGGCCGATACGCCCCACTCCCTCCATTCCCCGTTCTTGCTGGGGAGGTGAACTCAGCTCGGGGTGTAGGGGATTCCTGGTGGTGGGGATGATGTTTTAGTGAAAACCTATATGGCCATGTCCCTTTATATTATTTTCAACCCTTTCAACAACGGGCCAAGGTAGATATTGTTACCTACATTTTACAGATGAGGAAACAGAGGCTTGGGGTCATTGTGCAATTTGGTTGAAAGTCAATCAAGTGGCTGAGAAGGGCACTTATTAAGTCACCCAATTAAGTAGGCCCTGGGCTACCCGCCTTCAGAGCCTGGCTCTTCCTTACATTAAGCCACACTGCCCACAGCTGTGACCACAGGACTAACGCGTTTATCATCCAAAAACTCGCCTACATTCCGAAGTCCTCAGGACCGTGGTCTGGCTACTGCCCAGAAGACTTGGGAGATCCCTCATTTCCCACTGGAAGGGGCGGCTGGGAGGCTGTCCAGCAGACCTGGCCGCAGCCTTGACTCAGACGCCGAGGGGCATCTAATTGCTGGACCCTGGTTTCCCTCCACATTGCAAAAGCAGGTTGTCATTTCTTCGTGGCAAACCCCAGGAACTGTCTTTAATTCCAGGCTCTCAGGGAAGGGTGGGAACTGCAGTTCTTTCTTCTAGCCAAGGAGATGGAGCAAGACCATGGGCAGCCCTTGCCAGAGAACATATAATTTCCTTGGATTCACTGGCGACAGGCTGCACTGGGCGGCAGCAGCCCCCACCGAGCTTTGATTTCCTCTCTCTGTTAATCCAAGAGTCTGTTGTATGACTTCAACTCCTGGCATCAAAGGTTCCCACTCCCACCCTGCCCTCCCACTCCCAGCCCAGCCCCCAGACCCCCCTGCCAACCCCCCAGACAAGGACCATCTTGGAGAGAGGCCTCCGGCAAATTACCAGTCACCATTCCAAGAAAACCCTGGCATCGTCTACGAGAACCTGCAAATAAACAACCAAACCCAATACTCCACTCACCCCCTTTTCAGTACAGGGTTCACTAAAGAGAGGGATGAAGAGGGAGAGAAGATGCTGCATTTGGACTTCCTTCCCCACACCCTCTCTGGGCCCCGCCACCCTGGTTTGGGTGGATTGTGCTAACTTCAGCAGTGTGATGAATGGGGATTTGGGAGGCAGGGGGAAGGGACTTTGCTGAGCAAGGAGAAAAAGAGTTTGGTGTGTTTGATTTGGTTTGCTGTTTGCCCTCAGGAAATCTGAGCTGGGTTCCTGAACACACCACATAATGTGTCATCAAGACAACAGATGCATTCTTCGGCTTAGCCGACTGGGAAACTGGAAGGGGGAGGGTGAGGAACAAACACCTGGCTCCACTGGGCAGCCAGGCCAGCTGAGGGTGCCAGATGGGCTGAGAGACCCTGGGCCCCAGGTATGACAAGCGGGTAGCTTCAAGTTCCCTTCCAGCCCAAATGTCCTTTGGTTCTTTGGTTTATGAGCTCAGACTCAGGGATGACCCACCATGCCTACTAAACACATGCTCAGTAGCCAGCATGTCAGGGACACCCAAAAATGAGAATAAAAATAATTTGTGAAGGAATATGATACTTCAAAAAAAAGCATCAAAGTAGTCATCATGGGCAAAGTCAGAAAATTATTGGCCTTCCTTATAACTCATTTTATGGTTTGGAATTGTTTTTATTTTGAGTTACATATTGGGGAGGGTGCAGGCACCATATTCTTTTCAGGGCTTGTTGTTGCCTCAAGAGCCCTAACCTGACTGTTTTCCAGCCTTCGGGACACATGTGCCCAAGACACCCAAACCTGCAGCTGCTGTCTACCTGGTACCACGCTGATGAACTTTTCTCCCCAAGAGTTCCAAGTCCCCACACTCAGCCTTCCTTCCTCTCTTACCCCAGTTCTTACTGACCCAGGCAACAGAGTCCTGCCTAGCAATGCTTTCCAATTTTTTCCACGTCACAGTACATGGAGAAACCAGCTCAGAGGCTCTGGCTCTCCCAGGCCCTGCCCAATCCATACCCAGAATTCCCTGAGGCTAAGGGATCCCTCAATGGCCCACCTGGAACCCACTGCCTGGACACCCGTGAGCCACAGCTCTGCCGTCCACTGCCAACCCTTGGTAATCAGTTAACATAAGCAAGGCCTCTCCTAAATGCTGGCTGCCCCGGGACCCCTTCTAGAACACTTTGTACAGACCTCCCTTGCTAATAGGACTCTCCAAGACCTGCCACCAAAATTTACCTGTTTCTTCTTCCACTCTTTTCAGTTATCTCCCAAATTCATGACTGTTTCTTGGACATCAATTCAGTAAATAATCCAATACATTAAATGGTAACATGTTTAACCATGACCACATAAACATAACTTAGCAGTAACTGGAGCCAAAAGAAACAGGCACCAAAAGCGGAGGCCTTTTTAGCAAGTAGGTCTTTTGGAATCACTCAAATCACATTAAACAGCGTCCTATTTCATGCATGGGTAACTTCGTGCTAGGGACGCAACTAGGTGGGAAGAGACGGGTTTAAGACCCTCTGCCACCATGCTGTGAGCCAAGGAGACCATGCGCATTGCTGGACTGTTTCCTCATCTGTAAAAGGATGTTGATCTCTGCCCTGCCTGCTTTCCAGAGCTCTGGTGAAGATCACATGATATAGTGATAAAAGCACGTAGTAAATTACAAATTCCTTTATAAATGGGGGGGGAGCCGTATATAATTTATCGCTTCCAAACTGGGACATTAATCATCATGGCAGGGCAGCAAGAGTGAACTGCCATGGTCCCAGACAAGTCAGGACCACAACAGGACATGTGTCCTCCTACAAACGCAGGGGATGGTCACAAAGGTGGGCTGGGATAGCGTGGGGGGAACAGGGATTGGGACTCAGGGGGACCCAGATTAGGGTCCTGCTTTCAACCCTACTGAACCTCTCTGGGCTTCAACGGTAAGTAAAATGGGGCCAGACTGTGCCCATCAAACCTACAGAACGAGTGTATGGATGAAATGAGACCACGACTGGATCCTGACAAGCTCTATGCAAATGAGAGATGCTGGTGCCCGATTCCCAGGGCTGTGTTCAGAGGTGCCAGGGGCTGGGGCAGGGGCTGTACCTCTGGGTGGGCGTAGGCTGCAGCCGCGTCCCTCTGCAGGGCGGAGCGGATGTCTGGCATGCTATCGAGGACGTTATCGGAGCAGTTTTCTTTGCCTCGTTTGTTCATCTCAGTTTGAATTTCTTCCATGTCCTTTTTGATTTGCTCGTTTTCCTTGGTGAGGTTTTTAGAAACTTCCTGAGAAGAGAAAACATTTAAAAAGAGGATCCATTAAGGTGATTTGAAGATAAGCAGGAGGTAGCTAGCAGCCAAGTTCTGCTCAGAGCGTGGAGACACAACAGGCTGAGAAATCGTCCAGCAAGTGACCGGGGCTCGAGAGCACGCCCAGCCCGTGCTGAGGACCGGTGTCAGGGCCCCAGGCGGCACTTCCGGGCCAGCCCAGCTCCAGTGCTTCCAACTGCTGGACATCCTGCCCAAACTACCATAGCTTTTCTAATAACACTGCCATGTCCCTGGGCCACCAGGACACCTGGCTCTTTTTCTGTCGTGGGTGTATAGTCCACCCTTACCCAGTGATGAAGAATATTACAAAAAACTTCATTCCCTTGCACCCCATACATGTGAACTGTCATTCAATTACCAAAAGAAGAGCTTTCTAAGCAGTTTTAGAAGTGGTGGCCAAAAAATCTAATCAGCCTGCTTTTCTAATGAGGACAAACTATTCCAGAGAATTTTAAAAGCATCATTTATATAGAAAATTGATAGGCTAGCTTCAAACTTTCCTATTTACCCTTAAAAACAGTTACCCTAAATGCCCCCCGTTTGGCAAAGTACCCATGTTCCAGACCTGGCTCATACCAGAAAGGGTCAAAGCTACATTTCAGTCAACCTACACCGCTAAGTACCTCCTGAGCATCTCAGAGCAGCGTGGCAGAAAGAAAGGCTCCAAATACCCTTAGAGTCTTTTCCTGGCAACTGTAAGTGGGGACAGACCAACCACACCAGGTTCTCTAAGTGAGGTTCTGTGAGTTCAGAGCAGGAGAGAGGCAGAGGCAGCTTCCTGGAGAAGATGAACACTGAGTGGGATCTGCATTACAGGAAATTTGTTAACAGCCCCAGAGATGCCCTTTCTCCTCTAGTTATTTTTAGAGAGGTTTGACTACATTGAGATCCAACTTTGGCCCTCATACTGCAGTTTCCATGAGCATCTAAATTTTTCAATGTGATGTTCTCCTCTGGGCCCTGTTTATGAGGTTGGTAGAAGACGCAACCATGTAAAATAGAGGATGTGTTTGCTTTCCCTCTTTCTTCAACAAACAGACATGAGAAGTGTAAAAGCTTGGATGTTGCTAGGCATAGCCTCACAGCTTGGTTAGGATGCTCCTAATGTCCTAAAGGGCAGTCACCATGGCACAGAGCCAGGGGATGTGTACATACCCAGGCAGACTGTGACACCCAGACATCGCGGCTCCAGTGTTCATACAGGGGCTGTCCCGAGAAGCCCTGTAGGTGTTTGTTAAACTAACCAGGCTCCAGGCCCACCAGCCGTGCCATTGTTATGGCATTCCATTGCATGCTAGATCTTCAGCCCTGGAAGTGCTCAATGTGTTCTGTGGGGCTTAGGCCAAGCCAGCCTTTCTAAATTGCACAGAATTAACCATGAGAGCTAAAGCCCATGAGAAAGAGGTTTTGTTTCAAGAATGCCCAGAATGAGTGGTCTTACTGGGTGTGCAGTTATTCCTGACAGGGGTTCCGAGGGTGGTCAAGTACAATGGTTAAGAGCATGGATTCTAGAGGAATCTGGTTTACACCTCAGTGCTACTATTGCTAGGTCTGTGATCTCAGGCAAATGATTTAAACTCCCTCTGCTTCAGTTTCCCATCTGTAAAATGGGGATAATACTAGCACTTTCCCTATGGGTTGCAGTGAGTATTAAATGGGTTAATGTACATGGATATGCATGGAATATACTGTACTAAGTGATTGCTATTTTTCATAGATGTTACAGCTAGAATGGACCCCAGAACTCGAGCCTAATCTTTCATTTCACAGAGAGGAAACTGAGGCCCAGAGTAAGGATGTGATCTGCCCACGGTCATTAAACAAAGTGTCAGAGCTGAATTGGCACCCAGCGTCCTGACCCTCGCTTCTTTGGCTCACCTGCTGGATCACAAAGAACACCAGGAGAGGGTCCCGGTGCTCAGCCAGCTCTCAGCAGCACCAAGCACGTTAAAGAGGCCAAGGATACTTGCAGTGTGGTTTCGGGATACGTGAGAGGGCATGCATATGCTGAGACATATAGAAATGCTGGACTCCCATAAATCCTCACTACGCAAGATGTGGTCCTGAGACCAGCAGCATCGGTATCATGCAGGAGCTGGTTAGAAATGCAGATTCTCAGGCCAGGTGCGCTGGTTTATGCTGTAATCCTAGCGCTCTGGGAGGCCGAGGCAGGAGGATTGCTTGAGGCCAGGAGTTCGAGACCAGCCTGAGCAAGAGCAAGACCCCGACTCTACAAAACACAGAAAAATTAGCCAGGTGTGGTGACGTGTGCCTGTAGTCCCAGCTACTTGGGAAGCGGAGGCAGGAGGATCGCTTTAGCCCAGGAGTTTGAATTTACAGTAAACTATGATGACACCACTGCACTCTGGCCTGGGTGACAGTGAGACCTTGTCTCAAAAAGAAAAAAAATAAGAAATGCAGGTTCTCAGGCCCACGCAGACCTGCTGAAGTGGAATCTATATTTTGACAAGATCCCCATGTCCTTTGCATACACATTAAAGTTCGAGAAGAGCTGCCTTAAATGGAGGGAGCTTGGGGTATAGCTGCTTCAAGTGGGACAGAAATGTGTGAGAGAGGCTGTTTTATAGGAGCCGAGTTCTTTCTGGGGCCTACGGGAAAAGTTCTTGGTCCCTTGCTGGGGTTCAAGCATTTCTATAATCCGTGAGCTCCTGCTGAGAGCACCTGTGCATGCCCCTCCTGTAGCTCTCGCATCTAAGACAGGAGCGCAGTTCTGCAGTTTCGGGGATTCACGTGCTACTTCTTCGTTCAGGCATTCCTGTGTTCGGTGCTGGCACCGAGGGATCAAGCGTGAGCAAGACCGATGAGGATCCTTCCCTGGTGAAGATCACCCCCGCCACAAGCGGAAGTAAGCAAGAGACAAATACATTATCAAGAGGACGTCAGCCAGCGAAGAGGGCTGGGAAGAAACTCAGCGGGGGACGTGACAGATGCAGGTCCAAACGCTTCCCTGAGGAGGGGGCTGGGCTGTGTCCACACCTGCTGCCCAGCGGGGGCCCCCAGGGCTCTACTAAATGTGCTGGTAACTCCGGGTGGACGGGATGCCTTTGTGCCTCGAAGCAGTGGGTGTGACGCACAGAGGCAACCCTAGAGATGTAGCTCCTGCCCCCCAGATCTTGGGGTTTCTAGGCCCCTAGAGAGCCCCTGCTTCTCATTGATTTATAACCTCCAATCCCCTTTCTGGTTTCAGGGAGGAGCTGTCATTCTGGGTTTCCACAGAGGAGGGTTTGAGACAAGCCTGGCCCTGAGAACCCAGAGGAGCAATATGGTTTATTCCCCTCACGGGAATGGCAAAGCCCGCCAGCCGCCTGAATAAACACCAGGTTGGTGGTGGCATCACCCCGTCAGCCTGCGGGGCTGAGCCAGCTGGTGTTCCTGAGGGCAGCAGCAGCAGAAGCGGCCCCTCTGTGGCCACCCCCACCCAGCCACCTCCGACCTGGGGGCGCTGGCCTTACAGAGCTCCCCACTCCTTCCTGGGGCTCTGCATTCCTCAAACCAAGGGCCTTTGTGAGGCACTCAGGAGACGCAGGGGGTGCCGCCCACGCAGGGTGCTCCCGATCCTACCCTGGCAGACAGGTGAACCCCATGACCTCATGCCTCAGGTTCCTCCCCTCTGGGACCGTGACATTCATGGTGTGCGCAGCTTGGCTTGTGAGTAGTGCTGGCCGTGTGGTGGAGGGGTGAAATCGCGCCTATCTGGCAGGAGGGAGTGCCCCACATGGCCCCTGACAGCGCTCCTGGTGCTGCGAAGAGGAGTGAAGGGAAGGGGGCGGGAGGACAGGCAGACAGAGGGCTGCGGCCGAAGGCTGGACACAGCCATTGTGGCAGTGAAAGATCTGGGAGCTCTGCATGAGCCCTTGGGCCAGGCAGAGTCAAGGGACTGCGAGGGGTTCGCAGAACAATGCCACGCACTGGAGGGGCATGCAGTCGGGCACCGGAGAGTACTTGCTGAGAACAAGCCCACACTGCACTGCCAGATGGGGACATGTGTCCAGTGCTGGCTACAGCCAGATGCACAGACGTAAGAGGGAGGAAGGGTGCAAACTGGGCAGGGTCCCTGGGCAAGGGGGGCCAGGATGTAGGTGGAGTTGGGGGTGGAGCTGGCACTCAGCACAGCTGGTCTTCAAGGAGCTGTGAGGGCCAACACAACCAGGTGTGCGGACCGGTCGGATGGGCACGCAGGGCATGGGCTGTATTCTGACCTTGTCCAGCCTGGGTGAGACTGCGCAGTGGCTTAAGCCAAAACCACTGGGGATGGGGGAAAGATGACCATGGTGCAGAGCACTGGCAGCTCTCTCTGGCCCTGTTTTCCCACCAGAACCAGGAACAGGGTGTGTATGGGGGAGGGTGCTGGCTCTGGAGACCAGGTACGAAACCCACACCCAGCCACGGCCTGGTGATGTAACCACGCAAGGCAAGGGATGAAACCTCTCTAGGCCCAGGTGGAAAAAGAAGGAAGGATGACACCTGCCTCACCCAGGCTTGGTGCGGGGAATGGATGAGGGGCTGCATGTGCGCCCAGTGCCCAGCACAAAACTGGGCTTGAAGCATGTAGGTGAGGCTGAAGAGGGAGGGACCCCTGGGATCGCAGTAGCAGACACACAGCTGGAAAATGGAGGGGGAGCTAAGGTTTGGCGTGGCTGGGGCAGGGAGGAAGAAAAGAACCCCAGATCGGTGCGTTACAGAGACACACCGGACACCTGTAGGAGGAGATGAAGCTAGACTGCAGGTGGGCCCCACATCACGCGGCAGGCATATGCTGCCACACCTGAGGAGGCTGCGTGGGAGGCCCTGCGGGTGTCAGGATAGACAGCTGGGTGTGCACAGGGCTGGGAGCAGAGGAGATGTGGTCCCTCGTGAGAGCGAAGGGAGCAAGTGTGGGGGTAACTGGACCCACAGTGGGAGGGCTTGCAGTGTCCATCAGCTCGCCCTGCTCTTCCCCCTCTGTGCCCACCGGGACACAACTAGAACCAGATGGCCTGGGACACTCAGCCCAGCCGACAGCTGTCCCCCAGCCTCTGGTAAGACAGCTGGGAGGAGAGCAGCTGGAAACAGCCGGTGCTCCTGACGCAGGACAGACAGGCCTCAGCCCAATCCCTCTGACCACAGCTGATGCGACAGGCGGGCAGGCCCGGGTTCAGGGGGCCACCAGCTGCCCATTCAATCACTCAACCAACCAAACAGCTGTGGAGGAGCTATCCCGTGACAGGTGCTGGCTAGGACCTGGGAAGCAAAGATGACTTAGACCCAGCTCACCCTTGAGAAGCCAGAGCCGGGAAGGAGAGTCAAAGCAAGTCAAGAGCAGAAAGTCCCAGGCTCTAATGATGACTTTCTATATTAGGGGTAACCACACCCCTTAAAGTAGAGCCAGTAGAGCCACACACTCCCTCAAACCTGGCAGGTACAAACTGTTCCTCGGCTGGCAGATGGAGGGATGACTCGTACACCGTAAGCCCTTTTAGACAAGAAGAAATTTTACATTCCACAGTGGCAAATTAGATTTGAAGTATATATAACCCCAGGAGAGGTAACATATTGACTTGAACTCATACAGAGATGTAAATTGAATTAAACAGCATTAGGGTTGAAATGTATCTTGGAAACATTAACTTCGACCCTCTGGCTTTGCACAGTCGAGGACACTGTAGTCAGACTAACGAGCGACGGTACTCTCCAAGGCTGCACTTGAGTAAGAAGAGGAAATGACTTACAGCCAACCCTTCTGCGAAAGCAGATTGGATCTGCAGAGGGGGTGAGCCCTTGGGGTGTCTCAATGGGAGAGGAGGGTGAGGGGAAAGGGGGAACTTGGAAAGAGACAGCCCCCCTAACTCACTGCCAAGCCTGCACAGATGAAAATTACATTTTCCTATTAGTTGCTGAAAACATATATCCCCCAGGGTCAGGCATGCTCCTTTGATCTTGCCTTTCAGACTAGAAACACAAAAGCCACCAAATCTTTAGGTGTGGGGGAGAAGCCCTCAGCAATGCCTGCGCCAGCACATTTTGGGGAGCAGGCCAGTTCCGGGTCTGGTAAACCCATCATTGACTTTAAATCTGCCTAAGAGGCAACCTTATCAGGAGAAAAGGCTTCAGCTGACACACAAGGTTCGCTGGTGCCGATCTGTGCTCACAGACGGGGTTTGCAAACTCCAGCAGGTAGGTGCAAAAAGAAGGGAAGAGTCACAGGCACCAGAGGGAGCAGGGCTTTGGCAATAGGGATCTCACCGCAGAAAGCTTGCAGGCATGCAGCTATTTTAAGAGCACGGGATATGCACCCACACATACACAAAGGCATGTGTGTACACAGTCATAAGCATATCAAACACCTATAAATGTTTACAGGTGTCCTGCAGCTTAGTGGGGATGGGGCACTTCTTCATAAAATCTGCAGTTTTTATGGGAAGGACTTAATCCAACTAAAGCTGTGATACTAGAAGAGATTATTTTAATGATCTGCCCCCATGTTTGTCTTTTTCTTCACTTTAAGAATAAATCTGCTCCCGGAAGCAGTATGTGGTACTAAGTGTTGTACCCGATGCCTCTAGCCCTGCTGCCTTCACAATCCGACTTTAGGCTTGGGCAGCCTAGGAACGTTCGGGGCTCTGGGTGCACTCAGAGCCGGGCTGAAAGTCTTTAGCTGAATCAGTGCTACCGCCAGGTGTATATGCCATGAACAGGGCTTGCTTTTGCCTTTGGAAGCTACAGGCTTTCTTTCTAGACTTCTAGTTCCCTTCTCTCCTGACACCTAAGCTATGTGCCCACTCATCCCCCAACTCCAATACGCACCCACACTTCTTGTTCCCTTCCCCTTCCCAGCCACTCACAAGAGAGGGTCAGCCAGGGTCTACCCTTGGACTGTTGACCACCCCACGCGTTTCTTCTTTCTGGAGCAGTTCTAAAACTGGTCCAGGGGTTTCAGACCTTCCCCTGGGTAAATAGGAAAATGTTTTGGAAGTTAAGATTTTGGAACACAGTGAAACGGCCCTACTAAGATACACACTCCAAATTGACAAAAATTAGAAAGTCTGACAACACTAAGTATGGAAGGAGTGTAAAGTTATACTACCACTTAGGAAAACAGTTTGGCAATATCTCCTAAAGTTGAAGATAAGTATAACTAACGACCTACTAATTCTATTCGTACTTATACACCCTACAGAGATGTAGACATGTGTGCACCTGAGTACATGCACAGGGATGTTCATGGGATTATTATGAATTATGAAACTTCAAACAACCCACATATCCATCATCAGTAGAACAGATAAATTGTGATATATTCATACAATAGAATACTACACAGCAAAAAAAAATGAATGAACCACAAGACACAAAAACAACATAGGTAAATATTAAAAATATCAAGTTGGGTGAAAAAAGCCCAACACACCCACACACATAAATTTTGTAGGATTTTTTTTGTAGGATTTAATTTTGTAGGATTTAAAGTTCAAAACAGGCAAAACTATTATATTTTGGGATGCATCCTTAAATGATGAAACTATAAAGAAAAGCAAGGCAGATGATTAACATAAAAGTCTGGATAGAGGTTCCCGTCGGGGACAGAGCGTGAGGAAGAGAGGGCTTGCGGGGGGCATTTTGCGGCGTTAACATTGCTCTATTTCTCAACCTAGGGGGTGGTTACATGGGTATTTGCTTTATAATAATGTGTTAAACTGTATATTCATTGTTTATGCACTTTTCTATGCCTGTGTTATTTTTCATGATTTAAAACAAAAGTTTAACCAAAATCATTCCACTAAGCAGGGCTGCTCCCAGAGCTGATTTTATCAAGAGGTGAGACTTAGAACAGTTCAGATTCCATTTCTCTCTCCTTCCTTCCTCTTTCATCTGCAAATGAAGTTTCCATTCCTGCACTCTCCTATATACCCGGGGTTGGACTGTGGCTGTATCCCATACGCATGTGCCCACCTACACTGCCAAGCATTCATCTCACTCTGGGCAAAATGCCTCTCCAAGCTGACCCCTTTTGTCTTGTCTGACCTCCAAAGAACTCCCTTTGGGTTTCAGGAATATTCAAGGACCAGGAGCAGATTTTCACTTCCATTTCTCCTGCAGAGCCAGGCAGGAGAAGGAGTGTTTTTTCCATTTATCCAACATTCTGCCTTTTCGATTACTGCACACTCCAGACAGTCAGCTGGCATGAGCCTTGAGACGAACTCAAGCCAAAATACAGTGCGCCACTCCTTGGGCCCAGGGGCTTGGACCCATCCAAAGACTGCACTGGCACACCACGGCACTGCCTTGAACTGTCTGGTTTTGGAAAACCTTCCACTGGGTGGGAACTTCCCTAACTCAACTTTAACCCTCATTAATAGGACTATGGGACACGGTCACAGTTCTGCCTAGAAATTCCCTTGGAAGAGCTGTCGTTTAAAGTTCCTGTTAGGAAAAACTGATGCTTGCAAGGCAGACAGCAATGATTTGAAAAAACTTACAGGGTTGATTAGAAAGAGCTCTGGACCAAAAACCAGAAGGCTCTATGCTTCCTAACACCATCATTCCAGGCAAGTCATCTAACTTCCTTAGATCTCACCTTGCCTAGCTCATAGGAACAAACAGGCTAAATGTATATGAAAAGCTATACAGATCTAAGGGGTTATTAATATTACTATTATTAAAGGTCTAATTTTTGCTACTTTTACTAAACATACCACAGTTTTGAAAAAAAGATACACACTCTCATTGATGTAACTAAGATTGCTTTTGGCCAAAACCCACCTATTGTGTGACTACTGAGAAGATACCACCCTACTGGGGTAGTGGCATTGTACCAAATTCACTCACACTCTTTTTTTTTTTTTGAGACAGAGTCTCACTCTGTCGCCCAGGCTAGAGTGCCGTGGCATCAGCTTAGCTCACAGCAACCTCAAACTCCTGGGCTCAAGTGATCCTCCTGCCTCAGCCTCCCAAGTAGCTGGGACTACAGGTGCATGCCACCATGCCCGGCTAATTTTTTTTCTATATGTATATTTTAATTGTCCAGCTAATTTCTTTCTATTTTTAGTAGAGATGGAGTCTCACTCTTGCTCAGGCTGGTCTCAAACTCCTGAGCTCAAACGATCCACCAGCCTCAGCCTCCCATAGTGCTAGGATTACAGGTGTGAGCCACTGTGCCCGGCCTCACCCACACTCTTACCCTTGGCCAGCAGGGAGGGCTCAGCTGCTGGGCAAAGCTGGAAACAGGTTTTGGCCTTTGCACAGAGCCCAGCCCACTGGTCTCACAGGCTGAGCCCCTGACCTTGGCCTCCTGAGCACTGTACTCTCCCCTTGGAGCTATCTTTCCCAGGCTGTGTTCTCCAGACAGAATGAAAACTATGTGGCTGTCAAGGTCAGGTGAAAGCAGAAGAGGTGGCTGTCACCCCTTTTCCTATAGAAATGCAATCCTTTTCTTAAAGGGGCATTGTACATTTGGATGGTTCTGGGGGCCTAGGGAAAACAGAGGCCCTTTCCAGTAATGGACTTGGTTTAATTCCTTCTGAATGCATCTGAAAGAACTAGGATGTGGTTTTAGATAGGAGGAGGAGCCCCAAGCCTGCACAAAGCCCATTGGTGGCAGGATGGTGCTGACCAACCCCATTCTCTTCATTCTGGCTGTCAATATTGGGGAAGGAGAGACCCACGACGCCTGGTGGCCTAGTTCTTGGAGGGAGGCCCTCGAAGAGCCTGGGCAGAGAGTGAGGAGGGGGCTGATGTCCTGTTGACCACTTTGACCTGTCTGTGAAGCTCAGGCTCCAGAGCCCTGACCCCTTTCATCAGACCTCGTAACTGATGTGCTCTGACCCTCCCAGAGCACATGGTCATCTTCAGAAAATTCCTCATCGCAGCACTGGAGGAGCCAAGCATAAGGGTGGGTGGGGAAGGAACAGGTGTTCACCTTCTGTGACCATTTTCAGGGGTGGAAGGAGGGTGCTGAAACCCATCCTGGTAACTGCAACATTTCCTCACCTCTATGCCAGCTCTCTTGGCCCAGCAATGTGGGAACGTTTGTCCCCAGCCTCTTCTTGGTCAGAACCCAAGTGCCTTGTTTAGCCATTTCAAAGTATATTCATAACGATCAGGGCTCCTTTCACCCCCTCGGCAATCACACAGGGTAGGGAGGGTTCCAGTCCCACTTCTACAGATGGAGGAAGCAAGGCAGGGCGCTTGGCAGTAGCAAGCAGAGTCATTCATTCATTCTGTCCTGACTCCCACTCTGGTGCTCCTTCTGCCACAAACTACTTTTTACATCCTACACCTCCTAATCACCCATCACGGAGCCTCATCTCCTCCACAATAGACCCCGTAAAGGACCACTTTTTCACGAGGAATATTGATAAGTTTACAGTACACAGTATCAGGATGACTGTTATTAAATTTACCACTTACAGTAACACTCTAAAAATTAAAGAAATAGATTTCTACTTGAAGTAGCAGCTCTTTGAGTCATTGTTTCAAGTATCAGTCCAAGAACTAGAGGCCAGTCAACAAAACACACCCATAAAGCTGCTTACTGATAAGGCTGAATGATGGTCATTACTTTTTGGGTGACTAAATGATTTCTCATCCATATGTCAAAGCATTGCAGCCATAAAACACGGTCAACATCATTGTTGTATCTCTAACAACTCCCAGCTGTCACCACATCACACACCACTAGACGAAAACCACACACCGGCTACACATCCGGAACCCAGTCAGAATAATGTGGTGTCTTTGTCTACGAAAATCGCATTACTGGTCCATTCATCCTGGGTTGACCAGCCTGAATGCCCAGGAGAGAATATTAATTATTAGTAGTCATTTTCATGTCTTCTTTCTCTAAAATGGATGTGAGATGGGTTCACACACACGCATACAGAGGCATGCACCAGAACAGTTAAAGAAATTAGCAATCATATACCAAAGCGGGAGATGACTCCACCTTAAAACTAGAAGTCAGATGTTTATTGTATTTTTACATTTCATTTAGCTTTGAGTTCCCTAGAAGTCAAGGTAAAAATAGAAATACTTGTTTACATGGTTCTTATAGATGAAAAAAAGAAGGTACAGCATTTACATTTCTATTTCACTGACTCTCTTTGTCACCAACAATTTGGCATGATTTGGGATGAATGTTTTAAGTATATTTTTTCTTTTCAAAGAATAGAATGGGCTTGTGCTTTCTGAAAAAATATTGTGGAAAGTTTGGTATACTTTTGGGCTTGATCAAGAGAAAGATACGGAAACCAGAATCTTTCTTACCTCCTCCAGTCTATCCACTCGCCCCACCAGTTTGGTGGTGACCGAATGCAGCTTCAGGAGATCCAGGCCATAGAACGCTCCTTCCAGCATGTCTATGATTGTGGAGAGCTGTGAAGCAAGGGCAAGGAGTTAGTCCAGGGCTGGGGCAGACGGACCACAGGGGGACAAGTTTCCTTTCAGATCTCCATGTTGGAGGCTTGACGGGGCAGCCACTAGCCAGGAATTGAGAGGTGGCCCTCGGAAACACGTTTGTGCAGGCAGGGACGTAGGTAAGCATAATGGTGTATTATATATTCTGTCTTCTGGAATATTTGGATAAGAAAATGGGAGAACCCTACAAGAACAAGTAAACCCAAGGTTTAGACATCTTCACAAACTGTTTACGCCCCTTTTATGAAATCTGTCAGTTGCACATACATCTCTCTTTCCTACTAGTCGGTGAGGCCTTGAGAGTAGTGGCTGTCTCCTTCATCTCTGATTTCCCAAGACACCTAGCATAGCACCTGGCTTATACAGGTACTGTTACTCCATAAATACTCAACAAAGTGGCTATATATGTCAATATCTTGAGGATATGCTTCTGAGACACTAAACTTCATTGTCCAGTAAAGGCCCTGAAAGGCACCAGCACAAAAAGCTAAAGTGGCCCTGGGGCAAAAGAGCCCCAGTGGCCCATCTCTGAGGTGGCAAGCTGCCACGGAGCTCCCTGCCTTCTCGGTTTTTATCAAGACTACTCCTCCTGCCAGTACACAGCCGCTGGGAGGACGGTGGCCGAGACTCTGGTGGCCTGCGGGGCATGCAGAGTGCAGGCAGAGGGGCAGATGAGAGATGCTTAAACAGAGCCTCCCTGCCAAGCACCAGTCCCTGGAAGAGTTTGCTGGGCCACACTTTTACAACCTCTGCTCCCCATTCCTCTCCTTCATCTGGGAGCAAGCTCCTTCCTCCCCACCAGAGGAAGACAGCTGAATCCTGGAGAAGAGCCACAAAAGGGAAGCTGGCCAGTATGTACTATGGCGATTTTCTGATCCCTAACAGAAATTTTGCTTGATGTTGTTCCAGAAGTCCCCAGCGTCCAATGCTATAACTGGGTGACTGTGGCACTTGTTTCAGAAAGTAGTTTCGTGGCAGAGCTGCAGCTCTGAGCAATGTGGCTGGATCCTGCGACCCTCCTTGTACTGGTAAACACGACTGTGCTTAAAGAGACACCAATGCCTGCCCGTCACTGAGTGGGTGCCAGGCAGAGCAGCAGGGCCTCACACGGCCGTCCGCTCATTCATCTACTTAATCGAGTGTCAGGCATTGTGCCAAGTACTCAACAGTTGTCGTCTCACCGATTTTCACAACCCCAAGATGTTAACATTCCCACATTTTATTCAAGGAGACTGAGATTAGACGAGATAAACAGCTTAAGCAGGATCACACAGCAATGACTTGAACCCAAGGCCATGTGACTGCAAACCAAGCTCATCCCACCTACCCCACCCTGCAAGCGCAGGGGGACGTGCGACATCAGATCAAGCAGGCTGCCCACCCATGGGGCTGCCCAGGTAGGGCCTGAGCTTCCCTGCCCCGTGGAGCACAATTGCAGGATCACGGTTCAATGACCTAGTCTAGAGCAGGCCTGAGGCCTCTCCTTCCCTCGGCCACCCCAGCCCTTGTGCTGGGACCAAAAAGCTCACTCCTCCTGTGTGTCTTTTGCCTCTTCAGGGTGCGTGCGGGGCTGACAGCACGCTGTGGCAGCACTTTTCCTGGAGAACGCCAAGTTCTTTTGGCCAGCTGGGCCTGGCAGCTGCTCCCAGGCCCGGCCTCCCTGGCTCCGTGAGGAGGAGCAGGCACACTTCGCTCTTAGCATCTCCCTCAGGCACCAGGGCTGGAAAGGACCAGTTTGTGGAACACCAGCCTTGGATCCACACGCAGCTCTCCAGGGCCAGGGCCTGACCTCCTCCCAAGGCCTTACCGCCAGCAGTGGCCCTGCGGAACTCACGGGCCCCTAAAGTACCCTCACGGGGCATCCTTGGCATTGCCCCGCACCAGGTCCTACCTTCAAGTCCTGGCTGTCTGCCTCCCGCAGCTTCTGGAGCCTGAAGTCTCCCTCACAGGGATTGAGGGCCGACGGGGGCGCGACACAGGCGCACTTGCAGGATGGGCCTGAGGTGATGGTCTCCACCGTGTAGAAGTCTTCCTTCCTGGAGGCCCCTGCGTTGATCCTCTGGCAGGCGTCTCGGCCCAGGGGTCTCACCACGCACTTGCACTGACAGTCTGAGCCCTCGGACACGGCCTTGACTTTGTCGTAGTCCCCCAGCAGCTAGACACATACACACAAAATGGGTTGGAGACATTCAAACACAAGCGTCAGCCGGGCTCCTGAAGGAGGCTCTCCTACTTTGTCAAATGTCCTGCACTAGCCAGAGACCTCAGACAACTCTGAACCATGGAGTGAACAGGTCATCCAGATGCAATTTGCTGACTCTGACATTTCCTTGAAGGCACTGAGTTCAGCCTTCTTCGCTTGTCTTGGAAAGCTGTATTTTCTCAGGGGGCCTTGGCCTTTCATCATTTGAAGGAAAAAACAGATGAGCCCCATCATTCTTCCAACGGCCCTTGCCTTTAGCTAGAATCCACACTTAGATGAGAAGAGGAAAAGATGGGGTTGAAGGAGTGATTGGAAGTTTGCAGACTACTGGCTTCTCTACTCATTCATTCATTCATCATGTATGGAGTGCCTGTCAGGACTGGGAGCTGCTGTGAGAGGTTAAGAGAGGGGCCGGAGAGCCCGCTCCCAAGGACCCTACAGTGCAGGGGGCAGGCAAGCAGCAGTCACACAGAGCAGAGAGCGGTAAGTGCCCCTGAAGAGGCAGAGACGAAATGCACTGGGAGCTAAGAGTGGCTCCCACTGGGAACCAGGGAAGACTTGTTGGAGGAGGAGGTATTTGATCTGGGCCTTGAAGAATGGGTTAGATTTGGAGAAAGGGAGTTGGGAGTGGAGAGACAGGTCTGAAAGTCAGTAATGTTTTTTCAGCATAAGGGTTCATTTGGCTCCTATAACAGCTTCTGAATCCCAGCTCCAGGCCAAACCCAGGAGAGCAAACTGGCAGCACCTGCTGCTTCCATAATGCTAAACATTTCCTGCTGAATGCTTGCCCCTGTCAGCCTCCCCTGGCAGGAAAACACACACTAGCAGGCTTGCTGGAGCACTAGCCCTGGGCACTTGCTGGGAAAAGGCTCCCCCCAGGTCCTCTCCGACAGGCCCGACATCCCCAAAGCCAGGGCTCCCTTCCTAGGCAGGCAGAAGGGTTCCCTTCACCTGACTGATGATCCTGACAGGCAGGCACTGAGCTGGTTTGAGTGGAAATGTTCCTTGGGATGCTGTCTGGGGGGAAAGAAGGCTTGTAATGTTTTCCTTGCAAAGGCTGGGTTTCTTCTAACACTAATATTTGCTTTAGGGCTGTTGTCAAATACAGAATGGATCAGTGGAAGGAGGAGGTGTAGTTCAGGGTGACTTAGGCGGCCGTTCTTTACAGGCTAACAGTAAATCGTGGCTGTCTACTCTCTGAAACTCTGCCTAGATTCCTACATAACCCTGCTCTGAGAACCCTGGGTGGATTCCTTCCTTTCGGGAGGCTCAAGTTTCAGGAAAGCTTTTGTTGATGGTGTTCCGGAGCCCCAATGTGACAGATTTTTATGTCTTTTGATTTAGGGGTCAGTGTGAGGTTATGGGTGGGTATAGGGCATATATTAGCATTATTATTACAGGAACAGTGAGGAGACTAGTGTTTAATAAATCCCAAAGTGGAGCTGATCATTCTCCCTACGGAAAGGAGACAGGACCCAGTCCTAGGGCTTAGTGGAGGTGCAGGCTGCGCTGTAGGGACCCTTTGTTGGACATCCCTCATCCTGAGGGTTATGGTGACACCCACGGCACATCATCGTGCTGGCTCTGGAGAGCATGAAACAAACGCTACAGAGAGAAACATCCCTCACAGTCACGAGAGGTGGGCCAAGGACTGTCAGAGCCTGGCTCTAGCCACGTTGTGTGCTCTTTAGCCTACAGCCCCTATCTGTACAATGGCGATCAGGGTGTTTTGAAAATTGAGTCCGATAAAATGAGTTTAAGTACTTCAGAAACAGACACATGACAAAGCCTGTCACTGTCATCTGTTATACGGCCTGCTGACAGTCTGCCAAAGCTGCCCAGACCTGCATTTCCATTCTACCCTCCCAATACACTGGGTCTTGTCATCACCCCTCTATTTCGGGGTCACCTTGCATTCATCACACATGTGGCCGTTTTGCCCACACCCCATGCTTCTGCCTGGGTGTCTCACCCTCTGCCATAAAATATCTCCCCATGGGTTGCACCATCTGCCTCCCGTCCAACGTACCCGCCTGTTTTCACATTCCAATTCTGACAAACAGCCACACAGACAAGAGATACTTTTCACAACACTGAACCAAAAAAAAAATAAAAATTTTTTTTTTCTTTCTTCTCAAACAGTCGTGTGGAGTCTTCCCTTCCATCTCCTCTCCTTTCTTCTGATTTGGTAACCTTGAAAGACCCCATGATTTTGAGAGGAGGACCATGTCCTTTCTTTAAGATAATATTCTGGTAAATGAAAAGCAAATGTCCTTCCCCATTGGTAATGGAAGGAAAAACAGCGGCCCCCAAAGGCTTCAGCAGGGACCCACCTCTAGCTCTTGCCATCATCTGGGACAAGAGGAGTGGTCATGGGACTGGCATCCTACCTGAGATAAAACGTTCTCCTGGTTGTCCGCCTCGTTTTGCAGAGTCTCATCCTCCGTGGGCGCCACCGTCTGCATATCTGGGGGCTCGCTTGTCCCTGTAGGGGAAGTGCTGGACGCCCAGCCCGGAGTCACAACCAGAGCGAAGCAGAAAACCAGCAGCAGAGGCTTGGCCATGAGGGACGCGACAAGAGGGTCCTCGCCCCTTCAGAGAATGGCTGGGATCGGGGATCTTGGCAAAGATTGAGGCGAGAGGGTGTCTTGGCCGGAGCCCGAGAGTGGCTGCTCAGAGCGCCTTCTAAAGCTGGGTGCGGCTAAACGGGGCAAGAGGCAAGAGGATGCGTCCCAGAGACCCTGGGCATCTCCTTGCCGACGCGAGCAGCCTTGAACTGGCAGCCCCAGTGGAGGATGGGGCGCTGGGAAGACGGGGTGATGGGGGGGTGGGGGCGGCACCGGCTAGCTGCGCGCGTCGCCCGCTGGAGAGGGCTCAGGTGGAAGGAAGGCGTCCCGGCAGACACCGGCAGTGCGCGCCGGCGCGGGCAGCGGGGAGCCTCGGGGCGTCTCGGGGCGCACAGGGACCAGGCACGGGGCGCGGGACAGCGGCGGCGGCGGCGCGGGCGGCTGGGCGAGGACGCCGCGGAGAGCTCGCGCGGAGGGAGGGCGGAGCCTCTATTGTGCCGGGGCCGCGGAGATGCAGCCAGTGACGGCGCGGAGGAGGAGGACCGGGAAGCACACGGCGCCCGGGCGGAGGGGCGCCCGGCCGACCCCGCCCCCGCTCCCGCTGCGCTGCCGCGCCCGGCGAGGGCTGGCGTCGGAAGGGCGCTCCTTTCCTTTCATCCGACCCCAAATGATGAGGAGGGGGTAGTTACCCGAGCGGGCTCCCTGAAGTTTCGGGGTCCCTTGTGCCCATTCTCTCCGTGAAGAGCGTGTTTCCTCCGGGTTGGAAGACAGGCACCGAGCGCTCACTCCATGCCCGAGCCAGCGGGGATCCTGGCATCCTCTCTTCATCCCACCTGGGGCAGGAGAGAGGCGCGTTTGCTTTTCTTGGGCGTTTCTTTTCTCTGACTTAACTTTGGGCGAGAGCTCTGGCATCTTTGAACTTAGCGCCGTTGCAGTTCGCTTGCCTGCCACCGCTTTAGAACCTAGTAATAACTCCACCCAGAGGATAACTACTGAACTCCCTGCTGGAGTGAGTCCTGAGTTGTGTAGATGTTAAAAGGAAGGAGAGTGACGGTAATTCTCTGACACTCTGCGTGTCCAGGCGGAGAAAGCTACTGCCTGAGAATCAAATGGTTGCCAAAGGGAACAGCTCTTCCTACCTTTGTGGTTTGGGACGAGTCTCCAGTCTCTGTTACCAGATTATCTCTAAAAGGTCATCATTTTCAATACTGTGAGGTTATGTTACTATGTCCCTTAATGAGTGTCCCTTTTATCAACCTACTATGAAGATTAAGAATGTGTGACTTTAGGAAGGGGCACTATGCCTTGTGGGACACTGTCACCCTGCATATTAAAGAGAGCCAGATCTCCCAAAGACGTGAAAGTTATTATACATCCTTGGGAAATTCAAGCACCTTGCTCCTTATGCTAAGAAACAAGGTTTGTTATAATCTAATAAACTAAAGAGACTTTAGCTCATATAAATGATAGTTGACAGAAATATAATAACTTACTGATATACTTTAATCTTTTAGAAAAAACTCAGCGATGGACAAAAAGCCAAGGTTCTCGTGTCTGGGTTTGGGGGGATGTCCCCCACCCACCCCTCTATGTAAGCTATCAAATCTTTTCTGAAACTAGATGGAGGTAAACATCTATAAAATGTAGTTTTATAATTTAATGAAAATAAGTATTGAATGTTGACTAAGTGCACGGCAACAAGCTGGGTTGCTAGACATCGAGTGGGAAGATGAGGTAGCCTATGTCTTGCAGAAGGAGTGGGGTGGGAAGGAGGAGGCAAGCCGGAAGAGCACTCTAAGGCAGAGTTAGAGCGCGTTGGATGGGGCTTAGAGAAGGAATAGGTCACTTCTAGTGCAAAGGTCAGTACCGATTTCCTGAAAGAGTAATACTGAAGACCATGATTGGGGAGATTTCAACGAGACGGTAGATAAGGCGACAAGATGTAGGTGAGACGGAGACCATTCTGAGCAGAGACATCGATCTGAATGTGCATATTCAAATTTCAAGATTTCAGACTGGTGCTCGCTTCTCAGAGAAACACCTTCCCTGACTCCGCCCCCAGAGTAATTTCTCTATTACCTGATCCCATAGTACCACGTATGTCTTCTTCACAGAATTGTGGGAGTTAGCTATTTATCCTCCTTTGTGGGTTGTTGCCTGTAAACTCCATGAGGGTGGGGACTTTGTAACAGAAAATCCTACTAGCAATGGCTTAATCAAATATACATTTATCATCCCACTCTATGAAGACAAAGTTGGCTGTCTGAAATTTGGTTCAGCAGCTCATTGATGTCATCAAGAACCCAAGCTCTTTCCATTTTCCTCTCCATTATTCTTAGGATATTGGCTTTTTGACTTAGTCAGAATTGATTAGCAAGTCTCACCTACCCCTTTGCCAGACATTCAATTTCCCAGTTTCCCTTAGGGCTAGGGGTGGCCGTATGATTCAGTCTGGCCAATAGAATAAAAGAAGTCTGCAGGGAGTTTCTGGAAAAGATACTTTGCTTCCTGATGAAATAAACAAATTATTTTTTGTTAAAAGAGAGAGGAGCTTTCTGGTGTCAACCTTCCCCCACTGCTTGTCTTTGATTGTGATCAAAGACACACACAGTGCCTGGAGCTGTGGCAGCCATCTAACGACCATAGTCTTTTCTCCTACTGAACTTTTAAACTCCACTTTTAAGGTCTCCTCTTAACGGTCAGTCCTATGGTCCTGCACAGAAAATGTCTAAGACCTTTCCCGCAAGAGAGCTTTGCTTCTCTTTCACTTAAAGATAGAAAGTAAGTACCTTCTAAATCTCCCCTTTCTCAACCTAACTATGCCCACTTTCTTCATCTTTTATCTCCATTTTATTCACCTGTTTCTCAGACCACCTGGCCTTCCAGACCCTCCATTATGTTGGTTATTTTCTCTCTAGAAAGGCTCCAGTTCGAGTAGATGTTGGAACATATTGAAACCATTTCTTCTTTTTTTCTGGGCACTGTTCTTCTATTAATGCAGCCCAAGATTGCCTTAGCTTTTTTGGCAGCCACATTGCGCCAATGATTCACACTGATTTGTTTTTTTAAATGTAGTTTTTTCTTTATTTTTAAATGAATTTTATGCTGGTTTCCTCTATCCTGTGCTTTCCAGCTATGTTTCTTTTTTTTTTTTTAACCTGAGTACAGGCTTTTACATTTTTACTGTAATAGTATGATGGTTTTGGCCCATTTTTTCATCGTGTTGAAATCTTGCTGGTTTTGCTCTTGTCCCAGTTTTGGGCAATTTCCAAATTCAATAAGCACAGTTTCCATCTTAATTCAAATCATTAATTTTAAAAAGCCATGTTCATTCAGATAGGGCCAGATTCTAGAGCCCTATAGCCACAATAGGAAAAATCTCTCCTTATTGATATTAACCCTTGTGGCGTGTCGCTGTTCAGGCAGTCAGAGATGTTAGTGTCCAGAACACGTCTTCATCATGTCTACAAACATTTCTCAAGAGACTTTGGTCACCTACCTTTCAGAAATCGAGACGCACTATCCATGGCATTCCTTCCACCTGCCAGTCTGGCAGCCTCATCTGAAGATCCTGAGATGAGCTTGGTTGGCTTTTGAACATCCAAGCTGACATACTGTAAACTCCCTGCATCCTTCGCGAAGGGTGAAGGGCCTACAGATTCCACTTCACTAGATCCTCAGCATGGGTACCGCTCTCCCCGTGTAACAGAAGAAGTGAATGAGGAACCGAGATGGCAATAGGTATGACAGCTACTCTGTACTGAGTGCTTACATGTGCCAGGTAGCATTTGATGTTCAAAAAAACCCCTGAGTAGATGGTATCATTCCCTCTTACAAACGAGGAAACAGGTTCAGAGAGGGACATGCTATGAAAATGTTCAAAGAACTGAGCCTCAGAAAACCTTAAATGTGCCACTTCAGCTACCTGAGACCCAGGACCTCACCGGTTGCGGTGGCCCAGCAGGTTGCTGGATTCTGGGGGTTGCTCACTACCACATCCACCATCCCTACCCTGCCAAGTTTGCTTCTGGCAAGAGTATCTGTTTTCCAGTTTACCTGGGAGCCTGCTGGTTTTGCTCTGAAATGTCTGTTGAAAATTTAGGCTTCAGTTGCCAGGTGGGGCTAGGGTGGCTAGAAATGACCCGCCACCTGAGTGTGTAATTTAGAAAATGCACCTGCTCCACAGCAGCAGAACCAAAGCACAGGGCAAAGTCCCACGAGCAACATCATTCTGCCATCTCCCTTCCCCGGCTGGCTGCGGGGCGGGAGTCGTGCCAGGGAACTGCCATAAAATGCGGGAAAGGGATGATGGAAAGCACAGCCGAAAATGAGGTCTTTTTCCCCCGTGTTCACTCTGCTTTGCTGCTTTCTCAGCTTCGTAGTTTGCCTTTGATCTTCCACGTTCCCTCTCTCCTTTAACTCAGCTGAACTCATTTATTGAAACTATATTATGAGCCAGGCACTCTGTGACCTGCTGAACACACAAAGGTAAAGATGGCAAGACCTTTGCATTTAGGAGCTCGTATTGCAAAGATTATAAATGTGTGATCCTAGGCAGGGTACGTACAGAAGAGTATTTTTTCCCCTCAAGATATTTTGGCAAAGAAAAAGGATTTTTTCCCCTGGATTTTCCTAGTTTTAAAGACATTTATATTTCTTAATATGCCAACTATGGTAATTTCTTTTTATTAAACAAAGCTTTACCTAATAAAATTTAGATTAATAAAATTAATAAAATTTAGATTTTAAGCTAATTAAAGTAAAATCAATATGTGTTTATCAAGAACAGATATTTCCATAAAGACATGCTGTTTAGGTCTCTAGATTCTCAGTAAAAATACATCGCTTCCATTTCTGTATTCTTACATTTTCTATATATAGTATTTCACAAAAGATCTTATTTCTGCCACTCTCCTGAGATGGCTTCGACATACCCAGAAATGTATTATCTCTAACATCCTTTCATCCCTCCCTCATCATTGGAGCTGGAGCTTGCTTCGTTCTGATGTCTTCCCACTCCTGTGTGTGGCTCTGATTTCCAGGAGAGAGACTGACAGCCAGCTTCTGCTTTGATCTGTTCTTGGGGTGCTCATGCCAGAGCCCTGCCTCTGAAGCGTCTCTGCACAGATGCCCTCGCGGTGGGGTCTTGGACAAGGCTGTGCACAGGCAGGTGTCCTGCAAACGTTATCCCCACCCCCGCTGACCTCTTCACCTTCCCCAGCCCGAGAGGCGGGCCCTGCAGCTGGTGCGTGTCAAGGAAGAACTTGCCTCCACGGGGATCCGTGGGCCAGGCTGTGGGCAGTAAGGAGGTCAACTTGCTGCCTGGGGAGAGAGAAGAAAGGGAGTAAGGAGGAGAGGCAATCAAGACCTAATGGATGCCAGTCCTTTCTGGAACAAGGAGGTAATAGTGCGTCCCAGGTATGAGCATGGACTCTAGTTATCAGACTGCTTCTGTTTGGTTCCTGGTTCCACCACAGGCAAGTGCAATTAACGTGGGCAAGTGGCTTCATTTTTCTGGTCTTAAAATGGGAATAATAGTATTACCTATCTCAGAAGTTATTGTGATGATTAACTAAGATGTCTGAAGACTCTCATGTGACCTGGCACATAGTGGATGCTCCATAAGTGTTAGCTATTTATATTTTTATTGCTATTTAGGTAATATGTACATAATTAGAATTTGAGGATACTGTTTGCATTGAGATGGGCTTTAGAAACATTTGAGATCATGGCCTAGTCACATCGATTAATCACTCATTCATTTATTCAGCAAGTATCAGTATAATATCTATGTGCCCGGTACTGAGTTAGACGCTAAGGGGAAACATAAATGAATAAGATGTTAACTAATAACAATTAATTCAAGATAATAATTAATTCAAGCATCTTGCAGTCTCCTGAGAGAGACACATAAACAGACAAGGACAAACAGCTTGGAGGCGTACTGACAGGATGCTCAAGGTAATGGCCACCCAGCCCAGCTGTTAATGGGAGCACAGTGGTGTCAGGGTGTTCTGGGGTACCTCCCAGGAGGAAGGGACACCTAAGCAGAGCCTTACGGGAGGAACAGGAGTTGACCAGGTGAAGGACAATGGTGTCAGAGGGGCAGCAGAAGCAGGGAGGTGGGGTGAGGGGAAGAAGGTGTGGAGGCGGCGAGAAGGGCATGCCAAGCCAAGGGACCGCAGAGCTGGGGTTGCAAGACACGAGCACTGTGAGGTGGGCAGAGGCTGAGTGTCAAATACAAGGCAAGGCGTGATAGGAAATGAGACTGGCAAGCAGAGGCCAAATCACAGAGGCCCTCATATGCCACG
>CAUYSK010055138.1:0-16240 GCA_963575035.1 Avahi laniger | reverse complement strand
AAATAAAAACACACCATATCAAACTTTGTGGGATACCATTAAGTAACGGGAAATATATAGCATGATAGATCTATAGAAATATATAGCACAATACATCTATATTGAAAAAGAAGAAAGGTTTCAGATCAATGATCTCAGGTTTCACCTTAAGAAACTAGGAAAAGAAGAGCAAATTAAACTCAAAGCAAGTAGAAGATAGAACATAATAAAGATCAGAGGGGGAGCCAATGAAATGGAAAACAAACGAACAGACCAATGTCTATAAAAGTTTTTCCAACATTTTCTTCTAGAATTCTTATAGTTTCATGTCTTAGGTTTAAGTCTGTTATCCACTGTGAGTTGATTTTTCTGAGAGGTGAAAGATGCAGATTCTATTTCAGTCTTCTACATGTGGCTCTCCAATTTTCCCAGCACCATTTATTGAATAAGGATTCTTTTCCCCAGTATATGTTTTTGTCTGCTTTATCAAAGATTAGATGGCTATATTAAGATGGTTTTATATCTGGGTTCTCAGTTCTGTGTCATTGGTCTATGTCTCTGTTCTTGTGACAGTACCGTCCTGTTTTAGTTACTATAGACGTGTAGTATAGCTTGAAGTCTGGTAAATTGATGCCTCCCAATTTGTTCTTTTTGCTTAAGATTGCTTTTGCTATAGGGGGTCTTCTCTGGTTCCATACGAAGCGTAGAATTATTTTTTCTAGATTTGTAAATAATGATGTTGGTATTTTAATAGGTATTGCATTGAATCTGTATATCACTTTGGGGAGTATAGACATTTTAACAACGTTGATTCTGCGGACCCATGAGTGTGGTATGGTTTTACATCTGTTTACATCCTCTGCTATTTCCTTCCTCAGTGTTTCATAATTTTCCCGATAGAGGTCTTTTACCTCCTCAGTTACATATATTCCTAGGTATTTTATTTCTTTTCTTGTTATTGTGAAGGGTATTGAGTCTTTGATTTGGTTCTCAGTTTGACTGTTGTTGGCGTATAGGAATGCTACTGATTTCTGTATATTGATTTTGTAACCTGAGAATTTGCTGGATTTGTTTATCAATTCCACTAGTCTCATGGTAGAATCTTTGGAGTTTGCCAGATATAAGATCTTATCATCAGCAAACAATGATAGTTTGACCTCTTCTGCCCACATTTGGATGCTCTTCACTTCCTTCTTTTCTCTGATTGCTCTGGTTAGGACTTCCAGCACTACGTTGAATAGAAGCAGCAGTGACAGAGGGCAATCTTGTCTGGTTCCAGTTCTAAGCGGGAATGATTTCAATTTTTCCCCATTCAGTATGACATTGGCTGTGGGTTTGTCATATATGGCTTGAATCATTTTTAGGCAAGTCCCACCTATGCCTATTTTGTTAAGCATTCTTATCATAAAAGCATGCTAAATTTTGTTGAATGCTTTTCCTGCATCTATTGAGAGGGTCATATGGTCTTTGTTTTTGCTTATTTATATGGTGAATTACATTTATAGATTTGTGTATGTTGAACCATTCCTGCATCTCTGGGATCAAGCCCACCTGGTCATGATGGATTATTTTTTTGATAAGCACCTGAATTCAGTTTGCTAGGATTTTGTTGAAAATTTCTGCATCTATATCCATAAGGGATCTTGGTCTATAGTTTTCTTTTTTTGTTATGTCCCTTCCTGCTTTTCATATCAGGGTGATGTTGGCTTCATAAAACATGTTGGGGAAGATTCCTTCCTTTTCAATTGTTGTGGAATACTTTCTGCAGGATAGGCACCAGTTCTCCTTTGTAGGTCTGACAAAATTCAGATGTGAAACCATCTGATCTGGGACTTTTCTTTTTAGGAAGGTTTTTTATTACTGCTTCGATTTTAGTACTTGATATTGGTCTGTTCAAGCATTCTATTTCTTCCTGACTGAGCCTAGGGAGGCTGTGTGTGTCTAAGAATTTGTCCATTTCCTCCACATTTTCAAGTTTATATGCATATAGGTTTTATAGTATTCATAGATGATATTTTGTAATTCTGTGGTGTCAGTTTTAATTTCTCCTTTTTCATTCCTGATGGAGTTTATTTGAGTCCTTTCTTTTCTGTTTCTCATTAATCTAGCAAGAGGAGTGTCAATTTTGTTTATTTTTTTCAAAGAACCAATTTTTTGTTTTATTAACCTTCTATATAATTTTTTTGTTATCGATTTCATTTAGTTCTGCTGAATTTATGAAGAAGACCCCAAAGGCAACCACAGCAACAACAAAAATAAATAAATGGGACCTAATCAAATTAAAAAGCTTCATACAGCCAAGGAAACTATCATGAGAGCAAACAGACAACCCACAAAATGGGAGAAAATATTCACATGCTGCACATCCGGTAAAGGGCTGATAACTAGAATCTACATAGAACTTAGAAGAATCAGCAAGAAAAAAATCAAACAACTCTATCAAAAAGTGGGCAAAGAACATGAACAGAAACTTTCAAAAGAAGATAGACTAATGGCCAAAAAAGATATGAAAAAATGCTCAACATCTCTAATCATCAGGGAAATGGAAAACAAAACCACAATGAGACATCACTTATCTCCAGTGAGAATGACTTTTATCAAAAAGTCCCAAAACAATAAATGTTGGCGTGGATGCAGAGAGATAGGAACACTCCTACACTGCTGGTGGGACTGTGAACTAGTACAACCTCTGTGGAAAGTAATATGGAGACACCTCAAAGAGCTACAAGTAGAACTACCATTTGACCCAGCAATTCCATTACTGGGCATCTACCCAAAGGAACAAAAGACACTCTATAAAAAAGGCAACTTCATTAGAATGTTTATAGCAGCACAATTTACAATTGCAAAGATGTGGAAACAACCCAAGTGTCCATCAATACATGAGTGGATTAGTAACATGTGGTATACATATACCATGGAGTACTATTCAGCTTTAAGAAACAATGGTGATATAGCACCTCTTGTATTCTCCTGGATAGAGCTGGAAGACATTTTACTAAGTGAAGTATCCCAAGAATGGAAAAACAAGCACCACATGTACTCACCATCAAATTGGTATTAACTGATCAACACATAAGTGCACATATAAGAATAACATTTATTGGATGTCGGACAAGGGGGAGAAGGGAGGAGAGGATGGGTATATACATACACAAAGAGTGTGATGAGCACCATCCGGGGGATGGACACACTTGAAGCTCGGACTTAGGAGCAGAGGGGAGGCAAGGGTAACATACGTAACCTAAACATCTATACCCCCATAATATGCTGAAATTAAAAAAAAGAAAAAAATACATATGAGTGGATTAATAAAATGTGGTATATGTATACCATGGATTTCTACTCAGCCACAAAAAACAATGATGATCTAGCATCTCTTGTATTATCCTGGATAGAGCTGGAGCCCATTCTACTAAGTGAGGTATCATACGACTGGAAAAACAAGTACCATATGTACTCACCATCAAATTGTTATTAACTGACATAACTGATCAACACTTAAGTGCAAATATAGTAGTAACATTCATCGGGTGCCAGGAAGGTGGGAGGCGGGGAGAAAGGGAGGGGTATATTCACACCTAACGGATGCAGTGCACACTGTCTAGGGAATGGACATGCTTGAAGCTCTGACTTGGGTGGGGCAAAGGCAATATATGTAATCTAAACATCTGTACCCCTGTAATATGCTGAAACAAAAAATATTAAAAATTTTAAAAAAATTTATCAAATTGGACATTTTAAATATACACAGTTTATTATGTGCTAATTATATCTCAATAAAGCTGTTAAATAAAACAAGGGAAACGAACAAACAAAACAGGAAAAATCAATAAAATCAAAGGCTGATTCTTGAGAGGCTCAAAAAATTGATAACTCTTTATTCAGACAGATCAGGAATGAGAGAGGTGACATCGACACAGATTCTGCACATATTTAAAGAACACTAAGTAGATATTTAAACAACTTTATACAAATAAATTTGACAACTTACATGAAATGAACAAATTCCTTAACAAACTACCAAAGCTCACATAAGAACAAATAGATAATTCGAATAGCTCTATATTAAAGAAATTGAATTTACAGTTAAAAACCTTAACACAATACTCTAGGCCCAAAGGACTTCACTTAAGAAATAAATAACACCAATGACACACAAAGTCTTCTAGCTCCCATATAACTTATTTTATGAAGCCAGCATTAATGATTCTGTCACCTACCAATATGAGACACAGACATTACAAGGAAAGAGAACTATGGGCTAACATCCCTCATGAAAAAAGATGTAAAAATTCAAAATAAAATTTTAGCAAACTCAATACAACAATATGTTAATACAATAATACATCATGATCAAATGAGGTTTTTCCTAAGAATCAAGGTTGGCTTGACATCAAAAATCAATTGATATAATTCACCATACTAACTAAAAACAAAAAAAAATCACATGATCATCTCAATAGACTCATAAAAAGCACTTTGCAAAATCCAATATCTATTCCTATTCCAATATCTATTTAAAAACTTAGCAAACTAGGAATAGAAGGTAACTTCCTCACTATTTGAAGGGCAACTGCAAAAAGCCTACATATTGCATCATATTTAATAGTGAAAGATTAAATGCTTTTTCTAAAATATGGAGCAAAGCAAGGATATTTACTCCCTGCCACGTCTATTAAAATTTATAGAAGTTCTAGCCAGTGCAATAAGGCAAGAAAATGATATAAACAGTATTTATATAGAAAGAAAAAAGTAAAACTGTCTTTATTTGCAGATAACATGACTTTTTACATAGAAAATCTAATTTTGTAAACAAAAAAGTACTAGAACTAATACATGAATTTCATAAAGGTTGCAGGATACAAAATCAACATTCACAGGTAAAGGATGTCCACTTTTACCACTTCTATTCAACACAGTACTGGAAGTCCTAGCCAGAGCAATCAGGCAAGAGAAAGAAATACAGAGCATTCAGATAGGATAAAAAGGAGGTCAAACTATCCCTGTTTGCTAATGACATAATCATTTATCTAGAAAACCCTAAAGACTCCTCCAAAAGATTCCTAGAATTAATAAATTCAATAAAGTCTCAGGTTAAAAAATTAATGCTACATAAATCAGTAACATTTCTAGAATAATGACAGCCAAACTGAGAATCAAATCAAGAACTCAATATCATTTATAATAGCTGCAAAGAGAAAAAAATACCTAGAAATATACTTTACCAAGAAGATGAAAGATCTCTACAAGGAGAACTACAAAACATAGATGAAAGAAATCATTGATGACACAAACGAATGGAAAAACATCCCATGTTCATGGATTTTAAGAAACAATATTGTTAAAATGTCCATACTGCCCAAAGTGATTTACAAATTCAATGCAATTCTCATCAAAATTATCAACATCATTTTGCACAGAATCACAAAAAACAATCCTAAATTTCATACGGAATCACTAAAGAGCCCAAATAGCCAAAGTCATCCTAAACATAAAGAATGAAGCTGAAGGCATCACATTACCCAATTTCAAAGTATATTACAAGGCTATAGTAACCACAGCAGCATAGTGCTGGTGTAAAAGTAGACACATAGATCAATAAGACAGAATAGCTAACCCAGAATTAAAATCATATACCTACAACCAACTGATCTTCGACAAAGCAGACACATACGTACATTGAGGAAAAGATGACCTATTCAGTAAATGGTGCTGGGAAAACTGAAGAGCCATATGCAGTCTGAAACTGGATCCCTATCTCTCACCATACAGAAAATTAACTCAATATGGATTAAAGACTTAAATGTAAGATCTAACACCATAAAAATTCTCAAAGAAAACTTAGGAAAGCTCTCCTAATCATTAGTCTAGGCAAAGAATTTATGACTAGTACTCCAAAAGCAAATACAACAAAAATAAAAATAAATAAGACTTAATTAAACTAAAATTTTTCTGCACAACAGAAGACATAATCAACAGAATAAATAGACAACCTACAGAATGGGAGAAAATATTCACAAACCATACATCCAAAAAAGGACTAATATCCAGAATCTACAAGGAACTCAAACAAACCAGCAAGAAAAACAAATAATCCTGTTAAAACAGTGTGTAAAAGAAATGAACAGATATTTTTCAAAAGAAGATATATAAATGGCTACAAACATATGAAAAATGCTCAACATCAATTAATGCAAATTAAACCCACAATGAGATACCACCTTACATCTGTCAGAATGGCCATTATTAAAAAGTAAAAAAAAAAAACACCCTTGAAGCTCTGACTCAGGTGGGACAAAGGCAATATATGTAACCTAAACATATTTATTCCCGTAATATGCTGAAATTAAAAAAAAAAGAAAGAAAAAAAGGTCAAAAAATAGATATTGGCACAGATGTGGTGAAAAGGGAATGCTTATACACTATTGGTGTAAATGTAAATCAGCACACCCTCTATAGAAAACAGTGTGGAGGTTCCTCAAAGAACTAAAAGTAGACCTGCCATTTGATCCAGCAACCCCACTACTGGATATCTACCCAAAGGAAAAGAAGTCATTATATCAAAAGGATACCTGCACTCAAATGTTTATCGCAGCGCAATTCACAATTGCAAAGATATGGAATCAGCCTAAGTGCCCAGCACTTACAAGTGGGAGCTAAATGATGGGTATACATGGCTATACAGAGTGCTATACTGGAATTTGGAGGCTCAGAAGGTGGGAGGGTAGAAGGGGGGGCAAGAGATCAAAAATTACCTTTTGGGTACAATGTACACTATTAGGGTGATGTGTATCCTAAAAGTCCTAACTTCAGCACTATATAATTCACCCATATAACAAAAAATCACTTGTATTCCCTAAATCTATTGACATTTTTAAAAACTTGCAAAAAACAAAATCAATATGCAAAAATCTATTATATTTTTAAATACTAACAATGAAGAATCAAAACTTTAAATTAAAACAAAATATCACAAAAGGCTTAAAAGGCAATACCACTGTTAGCATTGAAAAATGTGATAAATGTGGGATAAATCTGAAAAAAGATGAGCAAGATCTGTACACTGAAAATTATAAAACATTGCTGAGATAAATTAAACACCTAAATAAATGGTGTTTATGCGTTATGTGTTCATGTGTTGGAAGACTCAATATTGTCAAGATGTCAATTCTCTCCAACTTCTACATATTCAACACAATCCTAATCAAAATCCCACCAGGCTTTATCGAGAAGACAAAAAAAAAGTTATGGAGCGTTAAAGTTAAATTAAATAACGAAGGCATATTAATTAGGAGTCATACAAGTTAAATCATACCCCAAAAGGAAATGATTACCCATGGGAGAAGAGAGAAGGCTTCGATTCCTGAAATAAGTAAAAAGTAAAGATTGAAGAGAAAGAAGCCTAGATAGAAAAAAGAAGTATAAACCACCTATAATTTAATAAGATGGGTTGCATTCCTCTAAAGCAGTGCTTTAAGAAAATGGTGTTGGTTTCCTCCGTAGGTGAATCTCTCCCTTTCTCAGGTTGAGGGAGGATAGCTAGGCTTCTCACCTCCTGTTAGCATCTCACTCCCTACTGGAATCTCACTTTTTGTTGCCGTCAGAAAGCAAAGCTTGTGATGGTAGTGCTCCCTCTCCTTCAGGCTCTCACAAGGCTGCATCAAGAACTACATGTACTCACCATCAAATTGGTATTAACTGATCAACACATAAGTGCACACATGAGAATAACATCTATTGGATGTTGGGCAGGGGGGAGGGGGGAGGGGGGAGGAGGGAGGAGGGAACGGGTACATGCATACACAAAGAGTGCAATGCGCACCACCCGAAGGATGGACATATTTGAAACTCGGACTTGGGGGGGAGGGGGGACCAAGGGAAACATACGTAATCTGTACCCCCATAATATGCTGAAATAATAATAAAAAAAAGAACTAATAGCCATTTCAACATCACAACAATAGTTCCAAATTATGTTCTTTCCTGGAAACTTCCAACTTACTGAATAGATGCAAAGGGTCCAGCTATTTTCACCAGCCTCAAACTTTAGAATCTTTATCTTGTTCTCCTTATCTGTTTAATTACCATTAAAAAAAAAAGCACAACCTTTCCCTTTATAATCACAGTTTGAAAAGGCAAACAATTTTAGGATAAAACAAAAAAAGAGATAAGGAGAAACCATTTCTTCTTGTGAAAGACAACAAATGTCTGTTATCCAAGAAGTTGTTTTTTTTTAGGGTTGTATTTTCCTTCAAAGTTTGAAAACACTGCTAAACTCCTGGGCTCGGGTCTTGTTTGCCTTCCAACTGCAGTGGTTTCCAACTAGTTCATTATCTTGATTGGAGGGCAGGACCTCAAGATAAGCCATCTCAGAAGATTATTTCATACCTTTGGCAAGAACCTAAGTAGTGATGATGTAAAAGAAATCATTCATATTTTGAGAGGAAAAAAATATGGCTTGTGGAAGAAACTTTGCTGATGAGAAAAAGATAATGTATGATTTAGGCATTCCAAATCTGTATGTTAAAAACTTGTAAGACGTGGAGTGAGAGAAAATTTGAAAAGTGGATATGATGTACTTAAATTGAGGTCAAAAGAGTGAATTCTATTGAGTTTGGTTGAAATGCACACATACGTGCAAACACATTTACCAAACTGTCAAGTGGGCACTCATGATGTGTTTGTCACCTCCAGTATTCAGTGACATTAATGATCAATTTCTCTTCACCCTTCACACCAAGTTCTCTTCTAAATTCCATCCCACCTACACTAACACAGGCCGGTGTGTAGGTATTGTCAAGCAGAATTCAGTTCTATCGACTGGGATGAAATGCAAGAGAACATCTATACGCAAGGCTGGCAAGTGGAGGTGATAGATAGAGTCTGCATGCATACCCTGAAAATTTTTTTTTTCTGGCACTAATTACCGTGATTTGACACAACTGCATATTTTTTAGACACTATATGATCCTGGCAAACGAAAGTGTCAGTACAAATTATACTTCATCAGCTTAAACCCTCCTAAATGCCAGGGAATTAATTTGATCTGCACTGTGAGCAAAGTCTTAAAAAAGGATGGTGATAGTAATCATGTTTTATTCCAACCTAAGGGTTTGAACAACACATGGCTATCGTTTATTGCATTTAAACCACTGCATGTTCTGGACATGCTCTGTCCAAGAGGGTTGCCACTGATGACATGTGGCTATTGAGCTTTCAAAATGTGAATAGTCTGAATTGAAATGTGCTGTAAATGTAAAATACACACTGAATTTTGAAGATTTAGTATAAAAAAAGAATTTAAATACCTCATTAATAACTTTTATATTGATTTCATATTGAAATGATATTTCAGTAATCAGATGGGTAAAATAAAATATATTATTCAAATCAAGTTCACCTGTCTCGTTTTACTTTATGTAATGCAGCTATTAGAAAATTGTAAAGTATATTATATTTCTTGCGTTATATCTATTAGATAGTGCTATTCTACTGATGATGATCAGTAAACATTACCAGTAAAGATTAATAAACTGTGCGTACCCATTGCTTGGTTTATTTTAAAGTGCATAAATTTGAAAAGCAACAGAAAGAGCACACTCCTCTCTGAGAGCCAACCCTCATATACATTATATAAGTTCAATACTCTGGGAGCCAGGATATTGGCAATTTTCTTTTGTGGAGCCTAAAATGGTCATCTTCAAGAGTTATCACACAACTTCTGCAGTGACGACTAATTCCTGGTGATCATTTTATTGATATGTTGCAACCAAAATATTCTCATTATTAAAAACAAACACCACATGTACTCACCATCAAATTGGTATTAACTGATCAACACATAAGTGCACATATGAGAATAACATCTATTGGATGTGGGGCGGGGGGAGGAGGGGACGGGAATATGCATACACAAAGAGTGCAATGCGCACCATCTGAGGAATGGACACACTTGAAACTTGGACTTGGGCGGGGGGCAAGGGCAACATACATAACCTAAACATCTGCACCCCCATAATATGCTGAAATAAAAAATAAATTAGGATGACTGGGGAAATTTGAATATGAGCTGGATATTAAGGCATGATCATTCATTTCCTTAGTATAAAAATTGTATTAAGGGTGGGGAATATCAGCATAGACCAGTCTTAGGAGGTGACGCGGACGTGGTCAGGGGTGTCTGCATGTCTTGCATCCGAATAGCTCGGCAAGGGTATGTGAATATGCACACACACAAATGAATACGCAGGGCAAGTATGGCAAAGTATTAACAGTTGGTGGATCTGGGATATTCATGGGCGTTTATTGCACTATTCTTCCAACTTTTCTACCTGTTAGCACATGCTGGTAATTTAAAAGTTGGAAGAAATCTAGCTCAAAACTTGCTTTTTGCAGGAAGCCTTCCCGATTCGTTCTGTGTGGTGGGCTTGCTTTGTTCCCCAGCACCTCTGCCCACGGCTTCCATTCTACTCGCTGGTGTCGCCGTGGCGTTCTCCTCCTCCCAGGGGCCTGGGTGGGCGTGGGGTCTGGAGACCGAAGGTTCTAACCCACTTACTCGAGAGTCAGCAGACACAGGGGCCTGTCTGTGACGTGCTGGTCCCTGGACCAGGTGCTCAGGCTCCCTCAGGAGTGTGCACTCGAGAGAGGGAGGAGAACAAGCGAGGAGCGACTGCGATGCTACAGGCGCAGCTCTCCGGTACGGAGGGGCACTCCTGGACCTCGGCAGGACAGCCAGTGAGGGGGACACCCCCGAAGCTCTGCCCAGCAGGCGCTGCGTGACCTGGCTCAAGCTCGTTAGCCAGCTGGGCCGTGTGTCTGCGTTTATAAAATGGGGTTGATACGCCTGCTCAGCCCTCTCTGCCGGGTTCCTGGGAGGCTGAAGTGAGAGAAAGTATGTGGAAACGTTTGCTAAACTACAAAATTCTGTGCAATGATCGGGGTTGTAATTGTTATGACACAGACAGGTGAATTCACGGCTGAAGAATTCGGAGAGCCTTGAAGGGCATATCACCTTGTCCCTGCCCCATAGCTGGAGAGAAGGGATAGACGGAATGCTGACCAAATCGAGTGACGCACAAAGCGAGAGAAGAAAGGAAAGCCAGCTAGGAGGATGGGCTGGGGGCCCTGTGATTGTTAAGGCCCCTCCGAACCTTGGGGTCCTCTGTGAGAACCTTGGGGAGGTGTGTCCCTCCTGGGCTGGGAGCTGGTTGGGGGACAGGGCTGCTGCTGTCCAATGACTTCTGCCTTCCATTCCCTCTCCCCACCCTCCGTACCCAGGCCTGGTCCCCACTGCCCACCTCACAGCCTCGGACCTCAGGGGCATGCTTGGTGGCCTGGCTACGCCCCCACTCTGCCTTTGCTCGCCCTCCAGCTCGGGCTGGTGTTGGGGAAACCGTGCAGGCTTCAGCAGAGAAACCCCGAATTCAGCTCCTGTGCCCTTCCCCTCCCTGCCAGAGGCTGCCTGTGTCCACATCAGCTTCGTGGCTCTGAGCCTCAGTTTCCCCACCTGTAAGGGGGTAATAAGGGCACCTACTTCAGGTTACTGTGAAAATCAAATAAGGTAATGTCTTGTAAGTGCTTCACAAACTAACGAGGAACTGGTGCCCCTAGATCTGTGGCTGCCAGTTGTCACTTAATGCAGAGATTCTTTACCTGGAGTCCTAGGCAGAATTCAAAGATTTATGAATTGAATGGGGGGAAAATCATTTTTATTTCCACTAACCTTTAAGTGAAATGTAGTATTTCCTTGAGTTACATTGGAGGGCCACAGACCACAGTAGTATCAGTAGCACCTGTGACTTTATCTCAAGCAGAGCTCATAGATGTTTTCATAACACTTTAAAGTTGTTATTCTTGAAATATCAGGTATGCTCATCGCTACTATGAAATCATGGCATTTATTAGGCCTGTCACTAGATTCCATTATTTTGCATGTTGATAGTGATGCACATATATTACTATATCGCATTTTTTTTTTTTTTTTGAGACAGAGTCTCGCTTTTTTGCCCGGGCTAGAGTGAGTGCCGTGGCGTCAGCCTAGCTCACAGCAACCTCAAATTCCTGGGCCCAAGCGATCCTCCTGCCTCAGCCTCCCGAGTAGCTGGGACTACAGGTGCAGTCACCACTACGCCTGGCTAATTTTTCTATTTTTAGTAGAGACGGGGAGGGGGGGGCTCACTCTCGCTCAGGTTGGTCTCGATCTCCCGAGCTCAAGCAATCCTCCTGCCTCGGCCTCACAGAGTGCTAGGATTACAGGCATGAGCCACATTGTCCGGCCCACAGATTGTTTTTAAAATATATTTTGATAGTTGTGTTTCAATAGAGCTGTTTCCTTTGTAATCCAATGAACTTAATTGTATACATTTAGAAGGATTTTTTTCTGACAGTGTATTTATAGGGTTCACAGACTCCCACGGGGTTCAAGGGCACAAAAAATAAAGGACCTCCTGGATTGGTGCAAGCTTGACCCCAGCCCTGGTCCTGGCTTCTGCTTATGGGGTGGGGAGAGCTGATCCCCCGTTTCAAGGAAAGCTCGTGGTGCAGCCGTGGATTCACCCAGAGCACAGCGGGAAACCCCTCGCATGTTCTGTCTCTGCCCTTGGCGTCACTCACCCAAGCCCTTTATCTTCTATTCTCTGATTTTCTCTCTCCTCCTTCCTTTCCCCTTCATTACCCCTTCCCCTCCCGCGCTCTCTGAGCCTTCCCTGCAGCCTATTTTTGAACATCCCTGAGGTTAATGTCTTTTCCATTGCTCCCTGGGCGACACTACTGCCAGCTGTGGCTCATTAGCTATGCTGGAAAAACCTCCCCCAGGCCTCGCGGGCGAGAGTCATCTCTGGTTCCAGGCAGTTAGCAGTCAGAGGGGAACTTGGGATGTCTCAGCGGTGGGAGCAAGGAGGGACCCTTGCTCGGAGCTGGAAGCAAGGCCCGGCCTCCCTGCAGGAGGGGTGAGAGCCTCAGCGCTTCTATGAGTGCCAAGGCCCTGCACCAGCCCCCAGTCCCCAGCCCCCAGTGGAGGACAGTGCAGTCCCTTGGGCCAGGAATGCTGGTTTCCCAGTGCAAAGGGAGCCACGCCCAGGGGACCTGGCCCAGGCTCCACCACCTTGAAGCTGAGCTGGGTGTCTGCAGGCTAGGGCCATGGACACGGAGCGGCACTTACTCCCGGCCGTCCCTGAGCAGGCAGGCTGGCCGGGCAGAGGCCTCTTAGTAGGTGCAGACAGTAGCTGCTCCTCTCTCTGACTAAGCTGCCTCCCAGCCCTGTTTTTGTAAGGCCCACGTCCTGCTTCACAGATTGCAAATTGACCTTATTTCTCTTTGACATCACAGAAAACCTGCAATCCACCAAGCCAGGTCTGACCGGGTCTGCCCTGTGGGTCCCCCACCCCCCTGACAAACATCTGCTCATCTCTCAGGACCCCCCTGCAGCCTGCCCCTCACTGGACCCCTTGAGGGAGCACTGACCTCCAAGGCCACCAGGGCCTGGCACGAGGGCCCATGAGCACAGCATCTGTAAGAGACATGTTTCTCATTGTTTGGGTCGTATTCCTCCCTCCCCCACGCAGCCATGCACTCTGCGAGGGCACGAGCTGTGTTGGCACCCAGTAGGCTCTTGGTAAGTGGTTCCTAAATGAACGAACGAGTGAATGGCTGTCTGTTCTCCTCACACTGAGGCAGAGGTGCAAGCAGGAGGGAGCAAGTGTGCGGGTCCGACTACCCTAACTGGAGAGGCTGATCCCCCAGAAACTCTACCCTGATCCCACGGTCACAGCCTGGACTTTCCTTCCAAGCCCAGTCTTCTCCCCAGAGCTCCACGCTGCACCAGTCTGCCCTGGCCTGCTCTCCTGGGTGTGTTATCGGGGACTCACAGGCCGCTTGTGGTCGAGGAACCCAAGGCCCACCCGTCACCCACGTGTCTGGAGCATCTTTAGAGCCTGACTCTGTGCCTGGGACTTAGGAGGTGCCCGAATCACAGTTCTCCAGTCCATGCAAGGATCTCTGATTGGCTTTACCTGTCTTCTCCCCGCCTGTGTCCGCTCCACAGGAGCGGAAGGGAAAACGCTGGGGCTGGGTTCTCCCTGACAGGCTTGCTGGTGCCCAAGCTATGGCCTTCCACGAGTTTAGAAAGCAAGGACAGGCCCTGGCCCCCAGGATTCTGCAGGGTCTGCCTACTCTGGTGGAGCTAAGGAAAACTGAAGGGGCCACCTGAGTGCTCTCAGGCCCCCGCCTGCCACACCCCGAGGCCACCCCTCCCGGCTCCTGGCCTCAGCACTACCTTGTACAGGTGTGGCTGCTTTAAGGTGCGGGTGGGGAGGAGCTGGGGACACCGCCCTCTTACCTGGCCGAGGTCAGCCTCTGCTGAGGCGCAAGTTTGCAGCAGGGTCCTGCTTTTTGCTTCCCAATCTGGGCCAAGAGAGTATCTGGATCTTTTCAGGGAAGAGCAGAAAGTTCAGCAGCCGCGGGAGGGCAGGGTGGGGAGGGCAGGCGACATTCTAAGCCTCTCCCTCCTTTTCTCTTCTGCTGCTGGCTGGTGCCTCATGCTTTTTCCTCTTTCTGTCTCCGAGAAGTTTTGCCAGAGAAAGCAGCCCTGACCAGAAGGATCTAGCCTGGGCTGGTGTTTGTGGCGGGGTGGAGGGGGGGGTCCCGGGAGGCTGAAGCCACAGCGTCCCAGATGAACCGCGGAGGCGGGCCAGCTCCTGAGCTGCGGTTGCCATGGAGACCCACCTAAGCCTCTTTCTGGAGCAGCATTATCTACAGAAGGAGTGGCTGACCCGACACACACACACACACACACACACACACACACACACACGACACTAGAGATGGCCCTGCCTCAAGAGGGTGCTTGTGTCCGATGGCACTCTGGGCCCTTCCTCCTCCAGCCAGCACCCACGGCACAAATTCGGTGTCACCCAACCTTGTGCAGAGCGGCAGGCGCACTTGCTGCTTGCAGATGTGCCCCACAACCAAGCGGGTGGCTCCTGGCGGGGGGTCCCCTCTCTCCACCCACTCCCTCCAACAGGAGAGGGGTGACTCCGGCTGCTGAGGCAGGGCCCTGCGAAGACACACCTCCACCTTGCCCTGCCACGTCCCCTACCTGTCCCTCTCTCTGCTCATCTAAAGTCTTTCCTTCCCTTGAGGCAAACTCAAGTGCAGACGGTTCTGACTTTCTGGAGGAGGGGTGGCGCTTAGGAAAAAATCCAAGAGGAAGAGGGAACGTGGAATATAAAGTATTGATTTTGAGATATTTGAGGTAAGATTTGGGGCCGGCAGAAGCATCCCAGCCTCCCACACTTGCAGCTGGGCCTCCTGCCTGTCTCTGCTCTCCGGACACTCTGCCACTTGCAGACCTTTGGGGCTATGGGCCACGTGTGTGCCAGCCCGTGCCCGGCAGACATTAGGTGGCACCGAACAGACGCACGCTGCCCTGTGAGGGGTGCTGGGGTACAGTAATGGGCTCTGGGTGGCATTGCAATAGATCTTAGGTCATGCAGTGGCCTTTGGACACATCTAGTTTTTTTTTTTTTTTTTTTTGAGACAGAGTCTCACTCTTTTGCCCGGGCTAGAGTGCCGTGGCGTCAGCCTAGCTCACAGCAACCTCAGATTCCTGGGCTCAAGCGATCCTCCTGCCTCAGCCTCCCAAGTAGCTGGGACCACAGGCATGCGCCACCATGCCTGGCTAATTTTTTCTATATATTTTTAGTTGTCCAATTAATTTCTTTCTATTTTTGGTAGAGATGGGGTCTCGCTCTTGCTCAGGCTGGTTTTGAACTCCTGAGCTCAAACGATCTGCCCGCCTCGGCCTCCCAGAAGCTGGGATTACAGGCGTGAGCCACCGCGCCTGGCCTGGACACATCTAGTTTTGATTGTGTTGAGAGTAAAGCAGACAGTGCAGCCAGGAAGAAATGAAACGGTGGCTCTGAAACTGGCGCAGGTTGCCCACCGCCCGCCTGCGCATTTCGATGTCTTCCCTGGGGGAGACGCCGCTCTGTGCTCGCTCTGCGGCTGGTTCCATTCAGCTGGGCACATCCGCCTTCCCTCCTCATCCCTCAAGCAAGCAGCGCCTTGAGTCAGGAGCTGGATCACATCCTGACCGGTTCACAGCATGACAATCCCGAGATTGAGAGGGTCACTTAGGGATGGGAGAGTCCCCCATTTTGGGAAGCTGCTGAAGCTGATCTCTGACCCACAGTTCCCACAGGGCCTCCACCCCAGGGCCAGCTAAGGCCAGAGTGGCCTGAGGCAGGTGGCAGGGAGTACC
>CAUYSK010055134.1:0-13392 GCA_963575035.1 Avahi laniger | reverse complement strand
CAAAAGAAGACAGAATAATGGCCAAAAAACATATGAAAAAATGCTCAACATCTCTAATCATCAGGGAAATGCAAATCAAAACCACAATGAGATATCACTTATCGCCAGTGAGACTGGCCTTTATCAAAAAGTCCCAAAACAATAAATGTTGGCGTGGATGCGGAGAGATAGGAACACTCATACACTGCTGGTGGGACTGCAAATTATTGCAACCTCTGTGGAAAACAATATGGAGATACCTTAAAGAGATACAAGTAGAATTACCATTTGATCCAGCAATCTCATTACTGGGCATCTACCCAAAAGAACAAAAGACACTCTATGAAAAAGACACCTGCACCCAGATGTTTATAGCAGCACAATTCACAATAGCAAAGATGTGGAAACAACCCAAGTGTCCATCAATACATGAGTGGATTAATAAAATGTGATATGTACACCATGGAGTACTATTCAGCTTTAAGAAACAACGGTGATCTAGCACCTCTTGTATTCTCCTGGATAGAGCTGGAACACATTCTACTAAGTGAAGTATCCCAAGAATGGAAAGACAAGCACCACATGTACTCACCATCAAATTGGTATTAACTGATCAACACATAAGTGCACATATAAAAATAACATTTATTGGATGTGGGGCAGGGGAGAGGAGGGAGTAGGGGATGGGTATATGCATACACAAAGAGTGCGATGCGCACCATCCAGGGGATGGACACGCTTGAAGCTCGGACTTGTGGGGGCAGGAGGGAAAGGGCAATATATGTAACCTAAACATCTGTACCCCTATAATATGCTGAAATAAAAAAAATGTGGTATATGTATACCATGTAGTACTACTGAGCCATAACAAATGATGAACTACCTCTTCTATTATCCTAGATGGAGCTGGAGCACATTCTTCTAAGTGAAGTATCACAAGAATGAAAAAAAACAAACACCACATGTACTCACCATCAAATTGATACCAATCCATCAACACTTATGTGCACATATGGAAGTAACATTCATAGAGTGTTGAGCAGGTAGGAGAGGGGCGGAGGGATTGGGTAAATTCACACCTAATAGATATGGTGCATGCTATCTTGTGCATGGGATGGGCACACTTGTAGATTTCACTCTGGAGGTACAAAGGCAATTTATGTAACCAAAGCGATTGTATCCCTGTAATATTCTGAAGTCAAAAAAAAAAAAAAAAGGACTTTAGGACTATTAGGATGGAGTAAACATTTTTCACTGTGAAAAAAAAATTCTTATTTCACTAGGACAATGAAAGCAGTAAAAAAATAACATACAAGATCCTACCCCCATATCCCATTATCTTCCTGCATTTGTATTCATGTTTCTAAATTTTTTTCTGTTTTTCAAATTGAACTGTTGACTGGTACCTAAAGCCAGTATATCCCCTTTCACCTTAGATCTTACCACACTTCAACATAGCATTCCAGGAATTGTCATCTCTATTACATCATCACATTTTCCATAGGCATGTTAAACATGATGTTATTTCTTCCATCTTAAAAAATATTCAAATCTAGAATTTATCCTTCAGTAGATTTACTATTTCTCAGTCCTCTCTACAAGAACACTCCTTAAATAGATTTTCTATACCTTTGCTACTCAAAGAGTGGTCCTTGGATCAGCAGTATCAATATAATTTGTGAAATTGTTAAAAATGCAGAATATTGGACTCTACCCTAGGACAAAAAATAGAAACTATATTTTAAAAGATTCCCAAGTAATTAATACGCACGTTACAGTTTGAGAAGCACTGGTTTATACTTCTGATTTCATTTCTCCTATTCTCTCTTAAACCTCTCCAAACAAGATTTCACTCTCAGAATTCCACTGAGATTGCTCTTAATGTCACCAATAATTTTCTCATTACTAAACCTAGTAGCCAGTTCTCAGTCATTGTTTTACGTTAAGTACCAACAACATTTGAGAAAATTGGCCACTCTTTCCTCCATGAAACACTTTTCTCACTTGGTTTCTCCCACAGAAACTTCTTACTGGTTTTCTCCCTTGTTAATGTCGCTCCCCCAACCCAGCCTCTTAAAGCACTGGGGCCCTAGAACTTTTCTCTTCTCTTTTACACTCACTTCACTACAGATCTCATGAATTTACATGTCTCTATAGGCTGATAGCTCTCCTTTCTTTAACCCTGATCTTGTGGATTTTCGCTGGTTGTTTGGACTCATGTATGCAAATGCCTCTTCTACTGCTACATTTGGATGTCTAAGTGGACATCTCTAACTCAGTATGTTTAAATTTAAGTCATAATATTTCTTCACAAAACTGCTGCATCTCCAGTCTTCCCATTCTCAGTTAATGACCACTGCATCTTCCAATTATTCAAAATAAACATCTTTGAATCATCCTTGACTTGTTTCTTTCTCCTATATTCTGCAAGTCATCTATCAGGCTTTCGTACTGGCTTAACCTATCAAAAAAAAAAAAAAAATCCAGAATCCAGTTGCTGGTATCAGTTCCACTGCAATCACCTTAATCGAATCCCTTGCTTGGATTATAGCAACACATCATCTCCTATTTATTTTCCATGTTTTCAGTGTCCTATCCTTACAACTTATTCTCAATGTAGCTGCCAAAGTGTTCTTTTCCAAGTAAAATTTGTATCAAATGCACATGCGCATACAACCCCCAAAGAATTGCCATTTCATTCATAGTGAAAGCCACGAAGAACATGGTCCCCAGAGCACCACACAATTCGGCCCTCGTTGCATCTTTGATCTTTTTTTTTTACAACTAGCCACTTTGCTCACTCCACACTTACTATACTGGCCTCCCTTCCGCTCCCTGAATGGGTCTGTTACCCATCCATTTATAGGCTGTGTTATTTGCTATACCATCGACCTGAAACTCTCCTTCCTCAACTATGAGACTGATTTACTCTCTCACATACAATTCCTAAATGTTGCCTTTTCAGTGAGACAGAGCTCATAGCCTTGTTTAAAATTTTACCCCTCAGGCCAATCTCTCTCTTTACCTGACTTTAAAATTCTTAATGCAACTTATAAATTATTATCATACAGTAAGAAAAGTATTTTTTCCATTTACTGCCTTTCTTCTACATATTTATTTTTTACTTCTATGTCACTTCTATATCATTAAGCCTGAAAAATGATAATGCTTAAATTACTTATTGGATTAATATGTACTATTTATTAACAATGTATCCATTGTGAATAATTATCATACTTGGTGTTCTCTGAGCTACCTAGATCTGTAGTTTCGTGTTTGCCATTTATGTTGGGAAGTTCTTTGCCATTATACTTCAAATATTTCTTCTACTCATTCCTTCTTATTCATCCCACGTTATTTCAATTACACAAATATTATGCTTTTTAAAATTGTCCCACAGTTCTTGGATGTTCTATTCTTTTTTTTCATTATCTATTTGCACTTTGGTTTCAGACGTTTCTATTATCTTCACGTTCACTTATTCTTTCCTTGACCATATCCAGTCTACTGATGAACAAAGACATTCTTAATTTGTCACAGTGTTTTTCTAGCATGTACTTTTGATACTTTCTTAGATTTTGTATTCCTCTGTTTACCTTATCCATCTGTGTCTGTGTTGTCTACTTTTCCTTTGCAGACCTTAACATATTATCGTACTTATTTTAAAATTCCCTGATAATTCCAACACTAATATTAAATTTGAAATCTACTTCTGATGCTTGCTTTGTCTATTCAGACTATACATATATGTTTTTTTTTTTTGTTTTTCCTTTTAGCATGCCTTGTAATTTTTTGTTGAAAGTGAAATATGTCACACCAGGTAACAGAAATTGAGGCATTTAGTGTGAGAATTGATGTTTATCTGTCTGGGAGTTGGGCTGTTTTTAATGCTCCCAGTAGCTGTAAGCATCATAGGCTTTGAATTCCTTCTGTGTCCTTGTCTTTTTTCTTTCCTGTAGTTTTTGGCTCCTCAGATAACCCCTCCTAAGAGACAGTCTGTGTCTTGCAGCTCTTTCAGCTGCAATCCCCTGTCCCTCTATCAGGCCCTGTTGTGGTGAGAAGGTATGCAAGATAGAATTTGTGCTAGAGTTTTCTAATTAAATCTCAGTCATTCAAGCGGCTGTGTCACAGGGCTGTTTACAAATGTTTTTCCAGTAGTATAGCTTCCCCTCTTCACCCTTAGAAATTACAGAAAATGTAGAGGCTAAAAGAGTGTGAGAAATGTCCTGTCCCATCTGGGTTAAGGTTCTGGTAAAGTCTTAATCTCTAGAGAATAGGCCTTAGTTTAGAATGCTGTGAGCCTATTTCATAATAATTACTTTTGCCCTTGCCAGAGCCATGAGGGAATCTTTCTTGGATCTTCACTATGAGAACCTGGCGAGTTCCTGGAAACAAAATTCATAAAAGTTTGGGGCCTTCATTAAGACTATTTTCCATAGAATTTTCTCACTCTTAAGCTAGTCCACATTGAACCTCCAGCAATTGATCAAAATGACTAGCTTATGGCTCCACTGACTTCTGTTCCAGGTAAGCAGATATTGGCTACAACTCTCTCAATTCACCTGCCTCTCCCAGAAGGGGTTGTGTGGGAAGCACACGGTTTGCCTTGAAATCTCAGCTCTCTGTTGATTTCAAGAAAAGTCATTGATTTTCAGGCCTTCCAGCTTTCTCTTGTAATAATGGGCATGACAACATCCTTTTCACATATTGGAGTGAAACTAGAAGCAAAACAATTTATCCTTATCACTTAATTATTGCCTCTCTTTTTCACCTTATGGCCCAATCAAGTTGACACATTAAATTAACCACCATAACGTTCTTGTTGAAAAATTATGTTAAGGAATATGCTTAATTGGAGATTTATTATTTTAATTCACTATCTTTTAGCTAAAATAGTATTTAAGAATTATTTCCAGGTATTTTTCATACTCTTATTAGTAACTGCTAAAAATCTGGAGGAAATGTATAAATTACTAGGGAAAAATTTTCTCCTTTTAGAACTGGACATACTAATTTTTTATGATATAGAAAGGCCAGGAGATCATAGACTATCCATCTCTTTATCATATTTTGAAATATTTACATACAATTATGTTTTTTATTTAGATTAAAATCCACAGACTCAAAATTGAGTAAATTTTTAGTCAGTATTAAAAAGTTTTTATGAGTTGAATTAGTTGTCTGGGGTCTCTCTCACTTTTGCCCACCCTTGAACCTATTCAACAAGTTAGTAGTGGAAGTGATTGTTTAGCCATAATATTGCATGGAAAGCTTCAAAAGTGCATTGGAAAAAAAATTTATATTGCTACCATTAAACCTGATTTAGACTCGTCTCTACCCTTGACTTAGTAACCTGAAACAAATTTTGATTATACTTATGAATTCTAATTATCTTCACTGTTAGTAGAATACAGGTTGAGCAAACCTAATCAGAAAATCCAAAATTTGAAGTGTTCCAAAATTTAAAACTTTTTGAGCACCAATATGATGCCAAAAGTGGAAAATTCTCTACCTGACTTCAGGTGATGGGTCACAGTGAAGATGCAGGCACACATCACACAGTTTATTCAGCATCCCCAAAGGAAAAAGAAACTTCTCAGACCCCTTCAGCTCCACCATATCTTTTTTCTGTGCACACCCAGGTTACCCCGTGAAAGTATGCCCACGAAGGGTAATGAACTGGTACTTGTGCAGGCCAGACACACCAAGAGCTTATTCCCTACGATGACCTACATGGGGCCAAGACCTGTGTGTATTATACACTGTGGTTTTTTGCTTATTCTTTGCTTTGTGGTATAAAGATATGGTTAAAGATGTCAAAAAATCCTACAGATACCCCTATAGGTAGCAGTGATAAGAAAAAGAGGAAGCATTTATGTTTATCTATAGCACAGAAAGTCAAGCCTTTGGAGAACCTGGACAGCTGTGTAAATGTGAAATGTCTTATGGAAGAGTATGGTGTTGGAATGACTACCATATGTGACCTGAAGAAACAGGAGGAATAAACTGTTAATGTTCTATGCTGAAAGTGATGAAAAGAAGTTAATGAAAAATGGATAAACACAGCATAAAACTAAACATGATGATCTCAATCATGTACTGAAAGAGTCAATCCATCAATATCACAGTGAACACATGCCACTTAATGGTATGCTGGTTATGACACAAGCAAAGATCTATCACAATGAACTGAAAATTAAAGGGAACTGTGAATATTCAACAGGCTGGTTGCAGAAATTTAAGAAAAGACATGGAATTAAACTTTTGAAGGTTTGTGGTGATAAAACATCTGTTGACCACTAAGCAGGGGAGAAATTCTTTGACTAGTTTGCCAAGGTCATTGCTAATAAAAATCTGATGCAAGAATAAATCTGTAATGCCAGTGGATGAAACATCACTATTTTGATATTATTATCCTAGAAAGATACTGACTAAAGCTGATGAAACAGCCATTACAGGAATTAAGGATGCCAAGGACAGAATAACTGTGCTGGAATGTGTCAATGCAGCAGGCACACTTACGCATAAACTTGCTGAGACAGGCAAAAGCTTGTATCCTTGCTGTTTTCAAGGAGTGAATTTCTTACCAGTCTATTATTGGGCTAACAAAAAGGGATGAATCACCAGGGATACCTCTTCTGGTTGGTTTCATGAACATTTTGTACCAGAGCAGCATGCATTCATAACAGAACAAGAAATCACGCCAGCTTATAAAAATCAAAGAGAGATTTCTAAGATAAGAAGACTGTTGTTAATAAGCAGATGACTCTGGAGGAAATATTTTCAAAAGCCATTCATTATAATGCTTTCTCATCCCTAAAGGAATCACTTTATGATCCATCAAATGCTTCTGATATTTCTTCTTACTTAAAAAAATACAATGTACAGTATTTTAATAAAAATATAGCATCATAGTTGAAGACTAAAAGCCTGTCATTGTTTGTTGTTGCTGTTGTTTAATAGCACATATAGATATTTTGGTGATGCTTACTTACCTTAAACACATTACTTTTAACTGCATTTCTGGTATGTCATATGTTTTTTTCCTGTTAAGCCCTGATGTGTGAATAAGTATAAAAATGATTTTTCATTGATAGCATATAAATTTAGAGTCAAGAACAATAATGATGCCAAACAACCAGATTGTCCACACAGGTGGTTTAGATAGTGACATTTTAGATGGTTCAATGTGTTTTTTTGTTTTATGCACAAAATTATTAAAATATTATGTAATTACCTTCAGGCTATGTATATAAGGTATATATGAAGCATAAATGAAGTTTGTGTTTAGACTTAGGTTCCATACCCAAGATATCTCATTATGTATGTGGAAATATTCCAAAAATCAAAAATTCCTGAAATCTAAAACACTTCTGGTCCCAAGCATTTCAGTTAAGGGATTCTAAACTTGTAGCATCACTTGTCTTATGTGTTGGTTATGTGTTAAGTGTCTGGTACACAGTAGATACTCAATAAAATTTAGCATTTATGCCTTCTTTCCTCTTGATGGCAGCATATGATGCTTATTTACATCTTAGTCATTTGTGTTTGGGAGAGATGGTTTTCTGTTGTGGGAAGGAAAACTGTCTATTCTGTCCTAGCTTCAAATAGGGTTGGCTGAAACTCTATAAGGTTAATTTTAGTATCTAGTTGCTAAATGTAATGTTATTAAATGACTCAGCTTTATCATAGAATACTAGCTCAAGAGCTAAAACAACAGAATGATACAAAAGCCTACTAATTAAACAAAATTCTAATTCACTAATTTATGATGAAAAACAATTTTTCTCCAGAACTGTAGAAAAGTGTGCAATAACGGGAAGCAAAGTCCTATCAGAAGGTTAATTGTTGATCAATGCAAAAAGGTATATTATGTATCTTTATGTCTCTAATTCAACTATGAATTTGGACTAATTCCTGGGTGCTTCAGATTCTTGAGCAGAGCTTGGGAAAGCTTTTTATGTTTCTTTTTTTCTTGACTCTGTGATAATGAGTTACATTTAGACAAGTTATTATATTTTTCAAAAAGTTTTCAGAGAAATTTAAAAGGCTACCACTTTTAAGTTCATAGTAATACTGAGGGAATAGCAAAGCCAAGGATTTGCAAATCATCACTTTAAGGTCAGTTATATGTACAAATGAGAAATTTTGTTTATCATACGCTATTTAAAATAATTTCACAATAATCAAAAATCTAAACTCCAAGATCTAGGAGTAAACTGTGGATATCTTAAGTTCTCATTTTATTATGCATACTTATGTATAACATAATGATTAATTTAAGAAGCTGGCTGCTGTGAGATGTGCTGGTGCCAATAATTTAAAGAATGAACATTGATTCTTCTCTATAGAAATTTTTTTTTTTTAGAATTCAAATCCATTATTTATTAATTCATGTTAAACATCACTTCTATGTATATATTTCAAGTCCATTATCTGGGTTCCTTGCCCTGTATTCATTCCTCATTCCTTCTGTGCTCTCACTCTCTGATTCCCTCCTATAAGTAATCTCATAATTATCTCTATTACTATCTCCCTCTCCCCAGCTCCACACTCTTGCCTTAATTTGGCCTTATATTGATTCTTAATTGGGACTATATTAATATCCTAATTTATTTTTTCTAATTTTCTAGTAATTTAGTCATATAATACTGGAGTCATCCTTATGAAATCCAAAGTCTCCATTCTTCATTTTAAACTACCTTTTGACTGATTTGCAGTTCCAAGAATGAACGAGACATTTTCAGAATAGATTAACATTCTTCTTCCTGGAGTTTCTTTTTTCTTTTTTTTTTCTTATTAATTTTTAGTAAAATTCAAGTGTCATTTCCAAATACAAACTTTGACCTTGATCAAGTTACTTAAACTCTTGATTTGAATTCCCATTCCTGAAGAAATGTATGTAATAAATGTAAATATAACAGTGTCTAGAAGTTAGTAAGAACTATATACCACTAGCTATTATTATTCCTATTATTCTAGCATAGTTGTGTTAACATGTCTTACTTTCCCACTGTACTATAACATTCCTAAGGTCAAAGAAACTCTGTAAGTCATCCTTTTCATCTGTAAAGCCAGTCACCTGCACTCAGTAGGTGTTCATAAGTATATGAAAATTAATAAAGAAAAGAAATTAATGGACTAATACCTACTAAGAAGTTATTCAGGAAGGGACTTGGTAAAACCTAGGATTACATTCCAAGCGAGGGGCTATACCAGTGACTTTGTGCCATACTTCAAGACTTAGAGAAATTGCTAAAAGGAGGAAGAGATGATGAAAGGAGCACTGTGATTTTGTTTCTTGCAAGCCACATAGAATTCAAAAGTCTCTCCTGGATGTGATGGCCAAACAATTTTAACGTGGTCAACCATCTTACAGAAAATATTTAGGACATAGAAAATATGACATATAATATTTAGAAAATGCTGTCAGATCTTTGATTTGGGGCCATAGGTTTTCTAGCTGGGGCTGCCTAGAAAATCTCCACCTGAATGTATGATTTATGTCTCTCCTCCCTGACCATGTGAATAAACTTCCAAATTACCAAAATCAAAAGTACCCAGCACAATCCTTCTTCATGGGCTATAGGAATATTTATTATTAGAAAGGAATTTTATATGTGGTTTATTATACTAAGGAAACTTACATTCAATTGGTCAGTCAAGTGCTGTAGATTCCAGTTTGATATTCCTTTGGATATGGACTAAATAAGGTTGGATGAATTAACATTAGGTACTGCACAGGCCAACTATTACCAACAGAATGACTGCTCCTGAGGAAGTAAACCTTTGAGCTCTAATTCCCAGTTCAATGCTATATTTATGTCCAATGTTTACCATGATTGTAGAGTTGTTGGCACATAGTCACTGAGATATCTTGGAATTAGCATTGGCAAAATTTCTCAAGTTTTCTTTCCATTGGTCAAAAAGAATTCTCAAGCTCTGTGTAGAAAGAACATGGGAGAAGCATAAACTATCAATAATTATATACTCACTTAAAACAACTAAGCTTTTTAGCCTGTTTTACAGTAGAGAAAAATGATTATAGAGTAGAGGAAATCGATGTCACGAGAGTAGCAGGGACTTAATCAGTGGTTAAAGGAGGTCCATACGTAGCAGTAGCTTCAGCATAACAAGAACTACAGATTTTAAGAATAGAAGAACGGAATACTAGGGAAGAAAAACAATGAGGTAACATAGTTATGCAACAGATACATAGGATTCTGCAGCAACATTTAAAAACATGTAAAATGTATAATTGTATGACAACTAAGGGGCATGGAAAATCAAGAATACAGACAGAAACTAGGAACAAGTATCATGAACCAATCATTATTCTTATAAAAATAATAATTATTAAATGCCAGATCAGTAATATAACATTAATGTAATCTAAATTCCCTATGTGGGTTGCACTATAACCAATGCATAACAGGACATTTTCAGAAAACAGAATGCCAAAAACTGTCCATTTCAAATAGATCTTTCGGAACAGTACAGAACTTTGATAGACTTTATTTTCCTAAGTGATTTTGAAGCTGGTTCTGTATCTGAGTATAAAAACGTTTTAAAAGCTTTATTGAAGACTTTATTGTATTATTTTGTCATCATTACCATCTGCCAAGCACCAGCGACTTCCAAGCTTTCTTCCACAACCCTTTGGAGTACTTCCCCTAAAGTATTAAACTTTTCTGAAAATTCAAGCCATTTCATCTGAATAAATCCTTTTTCTTTCTTGTCTATCATTTCAAAGACAAGAAGGAATGGTGAGAAGATTACAGACTTTGTAATAAGAGAGAAATGGCTTTGAGTCCTTAACCACTTACTGTTATTTAATTTCTTCTTGTTATTCAATGATATTCTGATTTATAGCTTTATGTACAAACAAAATCCTCAATCCCCACCTTCATGCAATGTTTCAAAAATGTAGTCAGATCTTTTATGTGCTCAAATCGCAGAAAATTCAGGCCTCTCTTTCTCTTCAGTGCATTTCCTCTTTATTTGGCAAACATCATCCAGGTGCTTATCAAAATGACAAATGCTATTTGTTTCTGTCCTAGGATTTAGATAAACTACTGCTGAAAATTTGCAGTTCCTGACTACTACCAGAAGCAGGTGGCTCAGAGCAACCTGCTGCATTGCCAGTATAGTCACAAAGCTGGAGGTGTCCAGAATGTCTGCTATCTAGAGAAATTCCCTTCAAGTGCTGCCATTGTAATTGCTCTGGTGGGGCAAAGTTCACACTGAAGCTCCTGCCCACCAGCCAGCCCTGATTTCTTCTGCTATAACATAGGAGTGGAAACTTAGCTCTGCCCTTTTGAAGCTGGCAGACTCCTCAACTGGGTAAATTCTTTATGCTGCTGTAGCTTTTACAAAAGGCAGTAATGCTGAAAATGAGGTATACAGATGAGATTTTTTATTCTACACTGATGGCTTTGAGCAATGAATAAGGTGCCCTTACTACTATCAGTTTCTATACAGATCTCATTATAGCTCAACATACACATGAGTATTCCAAAACAAAATTTGCTTAGACATTAAACATATTTAACCCTTGTCCTCATTCATTTAGTTATTTCTGCAAAGTACATGCCTACTCAGGGAAGGGGCTGGTCAAGTGAAGTTTGGAGTTCTGCTTAATTCTTTACTGAATTCGTCCAATGGTCATTTGATTTCACATATATAGCTTTTCTTCATTGTCTTTGGCTTAACTGACAGATGTCTATAACTATAAATTTCAGGAAGTAGTGATTATATCCTAATACAATTCCTGCTCATAGATTCCTTGTGGGCCTTATGGAAGTTTTATTCTTTGTGCTATAAAAGGTTAAAAATTAGCATTCTTAAAGGGTCTGTCAAATTTTTGCTTCATAAACAATCCTACTAATTATCATCATTAGATCCCCCATCATCATCTGTATCAATAGCAGCCACAGCAGCAACTCTAAATTATCTCTACAATTGTGATTAAAGTAGGTACATTTATGATTGCTTTCATCTCCAACATTCTACATACTTTGTCCAGGACCTCAATATTATTATATTCAAAGAATGGACTTTATAACATGAAATAAATATTTTCCGATTAAAGAATAAAAATCAATTATATAGCAATAATTATTCATAACTCAAATTCTTTCATTTTTTGTGTCTTTTAATTCATTAATATTCATTTTTAATTCATGCATTCGCTATTATTTCCCTTCTAATTGTTTCGTTTATATAGTGGTTTATTCTTTATAGTAATGGTTCAACAACTCATATGTCGACCCAACAACCATGATATTGTACCATTAAACAAGATATAAGATCTTTTTTTCTCATGGATCAGACTAGTATATAGATCTTATGTTTTAAGACAACCAGCTTCTAGTACATGTAAAGGAGAGAAAAAAAATTGTATAAGCCCCCTATACACTGTAGAAATCATTTTAATAAATCTTTAAGATTTTATATTTTTTTTGTTGGGCTTGTGAAATTTTTAGAACAAAATGGTTTTTCCCCAAACCTGTCATCAATGACTAATCATTTCAGATGGTCTATTATTATAACAGACAATGTAATTACTTAAAAGCTCAAAGAATAACTGTTCGGGATTCCTGACTTTCATTTTCTCTTTATTCCAAATGGCTTTGGTAAGTAAAATACCTCAAAAATAGACTGAAATAGCCTTTAGAAATATGTCTTATAGTAAGTTGCTCTTCCATCTAACAATATAATGTGGTTAAAAAGCACTGTCAATTGTCATTTTATGTTTCAAAACTATAGAGGATTTTATATTACCTATCTACAAATGCTACTATGGCAGGAAATTAGGATATTTTTCTCTCTACAAAAATTTTAGTGTGTTTCTTGTATTGTAAAATATCTAGTCTTATAAATATACCTTGTTCATACCACAATATTAGTTCTTCTATTGATCTTTGAGAAATATTTATCTTATTGTGTGAAAGAGATTTCTTTTTTCAAGTAAGGTCTTCTGTTATTGAGATAACACATAGGAATTTTTAAAAATGCTCAATACACTATATTGTACCTATACATCTATTTATAAATCAAAGGAGATGCAGTCTATAATGAGCAAATGTGAACTCAAGCTACTGTAAAAATATGAGGAAAATGAAAATTCTTGTGATTTTCCTATCAATGTATGGTGCAAATAATTCATTCTAAGCATGCAAAAATTTTTTAGCACCATAAGCAGTGATATTTCACAGGGCCAAGTATTTTTAAAGAAGAATAAATATTCTATTTTTTTTTTTCAAAATTGCCTTTATGGGTCTAGTCCCTCTCATAAGCTCAATCATATATACAGTAACAGAAAACAATAACAGAGTAAGCTTCTCAAGAAAGTACTTAAATTTTAATACATAAAGACCTTTTGAGCCGGGTGCAGTGGCTCACGCCTGTAAT
>CAUYSK010055131.1:0-45711 GCA_963575035.1 Avahi laniger | reverse complement strand
CAGTACTATTCAGACTTGATCTTCAGTCGATAACCTACCATCCCCACTGGATTCTGAGTGGGAAGATTCTGAGTGGCCAAGTGTTCAGAGACTTTAGACTGATTCCCAAACTCCATGAATCTTCTAATCTTGGTAAAGTGGCCTGGACTTTGGATAAGCATTCAACTTATTTTGCTCTGCTTTGGACTTAAGCCAATGATTCACATAATTTCTTTTCAGTAATGCATCACATTCTTACTCATGACATTTCCAGGGCCATATTCGGATTTTAAAGTTTACTCATTGTCATCTAGAATAGTGTTGCACAGATTTTTTCTCTATGTTCCTAAATAAAGTTTTATTGGAATACAACCATGCCAATTAATTTACATATTTTATTTTAAAAATTTTTATTGATATGTAATAGTTGTACATGATTATGAGAAACATGATATTTTGATACATGCATGCAACATATAATGATCAAATCAGGGTACTTGGGATATCTGTCATCTCAAACATTTATCATTTCTTTGTGTTAGGAACATTCCAATTTCTCTTTTCAACTTATTTCGAAATATACAAAAAATTATTCTTAACTGTAGTCGCCTTATTGTGTTACCAAACACTAGATCTTATTCCTTTTACCTAACTATATTTTTGTACCCATTAACTAATCTCTCTCTTTTTTTTTTTTTTTTTTTGAGATAGGGTCTCACTCTGTTGCATGGGCTAGAGTACAGTGGCCTCATCATAGCTCACTGCAACCTCAAATTCCTGGGTTCAAGCAGTCTTCCTGCCTTAGCTTCCTGAGTAGTGCATGCCACGATGCCCAGCTAATTTTTCCGGTGTTTTTTTGTTGTTGTTGCTTTGTTTTGTTTTTTTGGTAGAGACAGGGTCTCACTGTGTTGCTCAGGTTGGTCTCATTCCTGGCCTCAAGTGATCCTCCTATCTCAGCCTCCCAAACTACTAAGATTATAGGCCTGAGCTGCCACACCTGTCCACTAACCACTCTTTATTGTCCTCCACTCTACTTCCACTACCCCTCCCACCCTCTGGTAACCTTCATTCTACTTTCTATCTCCATGATATTAACTTTTTTAGCTTTCACATATAAGTGAGAACATGCAGTAATTGTCTTTGTATGCTTGACTTCTTTCATTTAACATAATGTCCTCCACTTCTATCCATGTTGTTACAGTAGCTTTTATATAAGTAGCAACTATAGAAAGCATTTCTTACATAGTTTGCTTTTGAAATTTATGGAAAGCAATTATTTAATTTACCTTTAGGATATTGAAGTTGCTTCTGCCTTTCACAAATCTCTGTAATATATTGTAGGCTTTTCCCAAAGTATACTAGTATTCTAGTCTATAGATAATGCAAATGTTATTAATAGTATGCTTTCTAAACTATTGATCTCTAATTCAAAATGTATAGGTTTTTCTGGATATACTCAAATATTTTGGCCAGACGCAGTGGCTCATACCTGTATTCCCAGTACTTTGGGAGGCTGAGGTGGAAAGATTGCTTGAGGCCAGGAGTTTGAGACAAGCCTTGGCAATATAGTGAGACCCATCTCTACAAAAAAATTTAAAAATTAGCTGGGTGTGGTAGCACATGCCTGTAGTCCCAGGTACTCAGGAGGCTGAGGTGGGAGGATTGCTTAAGCCCAGGAGTTCAAAGTTGCAGTGAGCCATGATCATACCCCTGCATTCCAGCCTGGGCAACACAGCAAGACCCTGTTTCTGAAAAGTAAAACTAAAACAAAATTTTACCCTATTTTTTTGAGCCAAGATTCAGATAGTGTTGACATTAGAAAGAAAACAAAATGGATACCCACTTGATTCACTGTATCTTCTAAAAGTCCTTATAAATATAATCCCAAGTGCAGTATTTAAGCAAAGCATTCAGTGTTGCGAATTTGTTTATTTTTTTGGAGGGGGGGTATTTGTTTCTTAAATGTCTGTTATACTTAACATTGAAATTACTACCCCTGCTTCAATATTGTAGCTTCTTATAGATTTAAATTTTTAAAGATTACATGTGCTTTTTGAAAGAAAATTCATTTGGCTTATTCCCATTTTTCTTGATAGATGGCCAGAGTGGTTGGAGGTGCCCTGCCTGTCAGAATGTCTCTGCACATGTTCCTAATACCTACACTTGTTTCTGCGGTAAGTTTGTTTCCATACACTGGAGTCTCTTTCACTTCATGTATTGAACTTCAGTTCCCAGTCCAGGAGAGGTGATCTGCTGGACATGTTTTAGAAATTACTAAGACTTCAAAGCTGTAAGAACCTACAAGACCATACTCATGTGGTCCATCACATAGCTAGAGTCACAGCCTTTGTGCCCTTCACAGACTGTTCTGGAGATGGGCTTTCTCATCATGCCAACCAGGCTCATACAGCTTCTGAGCTGTGGTGCTAGTCTCCCTGGTCTTAGCTTGAGACTAGAGCCAACCAGGTGGCTGAGACAGGTATGGACATGAGCTTCCCTCACCCCTAGCTGTAACAGCTTTGATATTCCAGATTTGAGCAGCATGAGTAAAAAGTAAAAAGTGGTGTTTTTTTGTAATCCAAGAAATAAGTCATTGGCATTTGTAATACAGAGAGATTTTCTATAAACCAGCCTTACAAACTCTATCCTTGCATCCTCCCTCTTTACGGAATACTTCTTCCTGTTTTTGAATAGCTCAATTCCCCTATATATCAGGAAAAATTTTCCATGATCCAGATGCTTATTCCTACTGCTAGCCTGTTTTTTGCATGTCTTTTTTTTTTTTTCTTTCCTGCCTGTCTTTTAATGACTAACCTTCTTTATCTAGTTGTTGATTTTTCAGATTTTGTTTCTTAACCATTGGTTTCCCTTCTTGAACCATTGCATTTTTGCTCTGTCCTTGTTGCCAGACTGAAACTGTATTATTCAGAAGTCATTAGTGACCTCTTCCTAACCATACCTAGGGCTGATTTAAGGGTTCATAACCTTTTTGGCAGCATGACAGCCCTTGACACCTTTGACCACCCTTCTTGAAATGACTAGCTCTTCTTGCATGCTCTTCTTATTTTTCTAACCAATCAGCTCATAGTTCTCCTTTCCTGTTACTTAGCAGCTTTCATCAAGAGTTAGTCATTACTGTAAACTCTTCTAGATTCAGTACCTCGGTGAATTCATTGACTATCAGAGTATTTTCCCCCTCTTTTCTTTAAATTCTCATCTATTGTATCATTTAAGATCTGACCCCAAATGCCTATTCCAGAGGAAACTTCCCTTTGTTATCCCCTCTCTCACTTTGGCCACTCTTTTACGTGGAATCTGCTGGTCTTATATATTTTACTGTCAAATTCTGAGGCTTTTTGTTTGTTGGTTTGTTTGTTTTGTTTTGTTTTTTTGAGACAGAGTCTCACTTTGTTGCCCAGGCTACAGTGCAGTGGCATCATCATTGCTCACTGCAACCTCAAACTCCTGGGCTCAAGCGATCCTCCTGCCTCAGCCTCCCTAGTAGCTGGGACTGTAGACGTGTGCCACCATGCCCGGCTGATTTTTTCTGTTTTGGGGGTCTCACTCTTGCTCAGGCTGGTCTCAGAACTCCTGTCCTCAGGCAATCCTCCCGCCTTGGCCTCCCAGAGTGCGGGGATTAGAGGCGTAAGCCACTACACCCAGCCAGGCTGTGATTCTTTATGGAAATTAGTTTGATGGCTGTATGTGAGTATTTTGGTGCCTAAACAGTTTGGGGACTTAAAATAATACAGATGGGCCAGGCGTGGTGGCTCACGCCTGTAATCCTAGCACTCTGGGAGGCCAAGACGGGCGGATTGTTTGAGCTCAGAAGTTCGAGACTACCCTGAGCAAGAGCAAGACCCCATCTCTACTAAAAAAAATAGAAAGAAATTATCTGGATAACTAAAAATATGTAGAAAAAATTAGCCGGGCATGGTGGCTCATACCTGTAGTCCCACCTACTTGGGAGGCTGAGGCAGGAGGATCGCTTGAGCCCAGGTGTTTGAGGTTGCTGTGAGCTAGGCTAACACCACAGCACTCACTCTAGCCAGGGCAACAGAGTGAGACTCTGTCTCAAAAAAAAAAATAATACAGATGAAGAATAATAAAGGTCTATAATGATTGGGCTAGAAAAGAAAAGGTAAATAGGAATTAATAGCAAAGAAGAAAGGAGAAACCCAAATGTGACTCCAGAGTTTCATGCTTTTGGAACTGGTGATACCAAGGAAAAGAACAGATCAAAAAACAAGGTTTGGTGGGAACAGTGAATTCAGTTTAGAAATGTTGTGTTGGAGGAGTGGGCAGGACATTCAGTGATAGATGTCCAACAGGCACCTAGGAATATTTGAAGATCAGGACGTAGAGATGATAGCCACAGTTGAGGGGAGTGGATGAGAACCAGTGGGTAAAAAGGGTAAGAAGTGAAGAAGGGATGTGATACAGAACCCTGAAGGGAAAAGGAAAAAACCCATGATGTAGAGTCAGGGAAAAGAAGTGGAGCCATTGGAAGATGTTAGGGGAAAACCAGGGCACTGTGTTGGAGCAAGAAAGCACAGAGACAGGGAGGCTTTTGTAGTAGTCTGGAGCTGCAGTTTTGCCAGTAGAGAGAAAAGAGCTGGAGTGGGAGAGGAGATGAGGTGAGAGATACTGTGTAGGAAAAATTGACAAGATTTGGTGATTAAGTAGAATGTTGAAAGAAGAGGAAGAGTCAGCGATGATTAGTTTTTGAGTGTGACTCTGACGGTGATGCTGACAGAAGTAAGGAACACTGAAGGAGGGGTTGGGTTGTAGATGGAAGATGTGAACTTTGGCTATGGGTAAAATCAGTTTGAGGTGATTGTGAAACCCCAAGCAGAGATGTGCAGCAGACATTTGGACAAGTGGGACTGAAACTGTGGATTCGGGAACCAGTGACCTTTGGCGTATTGAACCTCTCAACATGAATAAAATTTCTGAAAGAGGCAGTATAGAGAGAAAAGCAGAGGCCTTGGAGTGGGGATGACTGTCTTTTAGTGTGCAAATTGCCCAAGTGAGGATGAATTCCTCAAGGGCAAAGAGGAATCTGTGCCAATTTTACTCTTCCTTCCTCTGCACTAAGTGCATGGAAGATACTCAGTCAAGATTTGCAGAGTGACACTGATTATAAAATTATAGCCCTTTTGTACCTACTTTACAGCTTTTGAATAGACGAGTTCCTACTACAGAGAGCATTTATGTTCCTTCCGTCTCTTACTGTCTGCTCCCCTTCCCCTAGTATTCTTCCCTTATTCCCTCCTCTGATCTTTACAGCAGCTTTTTCCATATCCGTCTCAAGGCCATTCACAAAAAGCTTATCTTGTAGGTATTTGTCTCAGATTAAATGTGTCCATTAGTCAAAATGACATTTTCATAAGTAAAAATGACTTTTTATTTATCTTTCCTGGGTAATCCAGAATTTAAGATTTATCATACTGAGTGAAGCTCTTGATAAATAGCATTACATTCATCTTTTTTTTTAGAATGTGAGATAATACATTTGTTGAACTAATGAAAACCACACTAACATTTCATGCTGCCTAGCTGTACTGTACTGTTTCATTAACATTGAGGATGTGGTTGAAGTTTGTATCATTGACTCTCTGATCTGATATGTTTTAGGCAAGGTAAAGAATCCTGAATGGAGCAGAAATGAAATTCCACATAGTTGCGGTGAGGTTTGTAGAAAGAAACAGCCTGGCCAGGACTGCCCACATTCCTGTAACCTGTAAGTTGGAATGCTAGACCTCTTGGGATTCCTGGTGGATATGCTTTGCTGGTGGCTTTAAGTATACATATCTGGTTAACATGTAACTTATCAGGGTGAAGGGTGATAATGGGACCATTTACTGAGCTCTTACTCTGTGCTGGACACTCTGTGTAAGTTAATTTGTTGAGTCATTACCACAACCCAGTGATGTATAGTTATTTATCATTTCCATTTACAGATGAGGCTTCAAAAGGCCAAGTATCTTGTCCAATGTCACAGTGCTAGGCCATGGTGAAGCAGAGGTTTCCAAAGCCAATGCTCCTTCCACTGTATTACACTGCTGGCTTCTAAGAAGAAATGAGACTCATATATTTTATCCCCTAGTGATACGCAGGTCCAAAGAGAATGTATAGAACGGCCTTCTGTGTAGAGAAAGACAATTGTTTAAGGTCCTATCAGACAGTGTTTTGAGAATGTGAATCTTTTCCCTACAGTAAATAGCAAGCTTTAGAATGTATCCAGTCAGCTTCTAAATAATAAGAGAAAAGCACAGTAATAGAGAAGCAATTGATCAGTTACAATCCTGGGTTCTGAACAGCCATAGTTTTAAAATTTCTCCAGGTGATTCCAATATGTAGCCAGTGTTACAACCACTGCTCTCAAAATTAAGAAAACCTGAGATTGAGTCCAGGCTTCTGGGATATTTGAAACAACCTAGAATCACCCACATTGACCAGCAGTTTATCTGTCAGTCTAAAGTTATTTAAATGTGCAACCATGAAGATTGTTTCACCTGAAAGGTGAAAGAAAGGATAGGGACACATGTGAAATACAACTACTGAATAATGATACTCATCTTTAAAGAAACATGCGTAACCTTATGTCTACTGTCTGTCAAAATGGGTCACCTTAAAAGACTAGACACTTGTTCCTGGGTTGTTTTCAGTCTTTAAATCTTATTTAAAGATTATTAGAACTGGTTTAGGAGTCCTATTAAAACAAACTAAAAAACCCAAGCATACCACTTTATAGGTACACTTGTATTTATATCCAATTCTGTTACTGACCTGATTAATTAGACTTGTCTCTGATTGACGTTTAATTCCTCAAGGATTTTGATTTGCCATCACTTAGAATGCCCCCTCCCCCCAAAAAGTTGTAGAAGTTCCCAAAATGTTTTAAGTAGTGGTATTTCTGTACCAGTGTGTAATTTACCAGGGTGTCTGCTTTGAAGAGGACAGTATTTATTTGAATATTCAAATTCCATTTTGTAATTGTTTTTCTGTTGGTCTCTATAACATAACTCCTATAAAAAGCATTCTATTCAGGAATCTAATTCTGACCTATAGCAAGCATATCACTCAACTCAGTTCTTTCCATGGCCCTGTGTTCTGTCCCTGTGTTACTAGCATGCCTCCGCTCATGTCAGCCTTCTTTTCACTGTTCCCATTGTTAAACCAGTGTCTGATTATTACTTCACTAGCTGATGAGAAAATGTATGTACTTCTCATAGACCTAGTAGATTTGAGCTCTGTTAGTTTGCTTAAATTCTGATGTTTTATAGGACTGTATTGGCTATTCTGCCGTTCACCTGAGTAGCAAGCTATTTTTATGCCCGCACATTGCTGTAAGTGAGGCAAGACCATATTTGAAAATGTCATCTCTGACTGTCAGACTCAAATAAAAACAGTATTCTGCTTGGGCTTTATTTTTCTAGTTAAATATTATGAAGTGATAATGATGCCACTTTTTTCTTCATAAAAATATAGTTGATATCTTTTAAAAATAGTTTAATCAACTTTAGACAAATACAAAAACATTTTATAATAGCTTTATTTGTTGCTCATTCATAATGGGACCCAGTTGGAACAGCTTTCTTCAAGTTTAGATTCATGTGTATAGTCTATTCATTGAAGCCTTTCTTTTTCAGTCTCTGTCATCCTGGACCTTGCCCACCCTGCCCTGCCTTTATGACTAAAACATGTGAATGTGGACGGACCAGGTAACGTTAGAATTGCACTCTAAAGAAGACTTTACTCAGTTTCCACATGGATGATTTTCTTGTGAATTTCTTTTTCTTTTTCTTTTCTTTTCTTTTTTCTTTTCTTTTTTTTTTAATTTTGAGACAAGGTCTTGCTCTGTTACCCAGACTGGAGTCCAGTGGCACAATTGTAGCTTACTGCAACCTCAAACTCCTGGGCTCAAGCAGTCCTCCCACCTCAACTTCCTGAGTAGCTGGGACTATAGACATGTGCCACCATGCCCAGCTAATTTTTAAACAAATTTTTGGAGAGACAGGATCTTGCTATGTTGCCCAAGCTCATCTCAAGTGATCCTCCCACCTTGGCCTCCCAGAGTGTTGGGATCACAGTTGTGAACCACTGCACCCAGCCGTGAATTTCTAAAGTAAAAGATTCGTAGATAGATATAAATAAATGATAGATATAAATAGTACTTTTCTATAAATAGTAGTTTCCTGTACTGCCCTGATCCTGTTTTACAATCTTATAAGTCAGCAGACCCCAACCTTTTTGGCACTAGAGACTGGTTTCATGAAAGACAGTTTTTCCATGGACTAGGGTGGAGGTGGGGATGGGGGGCTTGTGGAGCTCTGCAGCCTGGGGGTTGGGACCGCAGTTATAAGTGATTATTAAATTGTGTACACAGTGAGATTGTGAGCTTACCCATTTCAGGTGAAATGCCAAAGCCCCAGCAATTTTTTTAGCCTCTAGTGGGTGACAGAACCAGGAGTTGAACCCAGGTCTGTTACGGTCCAAGAGGCAGCGATCATTTTCCTGTGCCTAGCACAGTAACAGGCATCTAGGAGGTTTTCAGTGAATGTCATTGAATGAAAGATTAAGTGACCCCAGAATGTACCCTCTTTTCATTATAATACAAGTTCTCTGGCATCATCAGTGCAAGGATTACTGATAGCTGTGGAGTGCCTCTGAGGCCCAATAAGATATAAAAATGATTTCTGAACCACGAGATGAGATGGATCATGTAGATTTTCAGTGGTGTGTGGTTGTTTAGCATTTACTGAACTTAGCGTGGCCTGAGATTGACATGCTAGGGTTCTGGGTCACAAAGGTCAGATACTGGCTCTGCCACTGACTGATTGTTGATCCTGGGCAAGTTGCTTGGTCTCGATGAACCTCATTTTTCTTATCATACAGTAGAAAAATAATATTTTCCACCTCAAGGGGTTGATGTTAACCATGGTGCTAGGCAAAATGGTAGCATGATAGTTCAATGTTAGCCATTATGCTGAGTACTGCAAACTGATCGTCTGTGTATTTAACATAAATATATAGTTGAAATGGGAGTAGGGGACAGAATAAAACTCTTCTTATAAGACAGTAGACTGCAAGTGCTAAACCGTTACCCTGGAAACAGACCTGAAGATAATTGTCTAAAAATACTGGCCTCATATCCTCTAGCCAGGAAGTTGGCAAAATCAGGATATTTAGTAAAACAAAACTAGAATGATTTCCCCATCCTGAATCAAAGTCACATAAGTATGTTCTAAGTATTGTAGCTGCATAAAAAGCCAAAATGCTGGTGTCAGGAAAATGCCATTGTGCTTTCAGTGTGGGTATGTCAGATCTGGGTACATTATAGCTGCCCTTCCCTCTCTGTCTGAAAGGTACTGTGGGAGCTCCAGGCAGAGCTAGGCAGAGAACCCAGATCTTCTAAACCTTCCTCCAGGGCTTTTTCCCCACAGAGCATGCTGCTAGCACTATGGAACTCAAGAGACGACAGCACATTAAAAAAATACTTAAGAATAGCCTTTGTTTCCTCACTGGTCAGAAAATAGGGGAAAGAGAAAGGCAGGATAGAAAATAAGGAGAAAGAAGAAAGTGGAAAAGGGAGAGTAATTGAGGAAATAAGAATTGGAGGCAGGAGACACGTAGAAAAAATGGAGGAAACGAGGCTAAGAGAAAGGTTTAGTAGGGTTTGAGGGGAGGGTTTGAGCTTCAGTGGTAGTTTAACAGTCCAACAAGAACTTTTAGACTGATGCGTCTTCACATCTCCTGTCTTTACAGGCACACAGTTCGCTGTGGTCAGGCTGTCTCAGTCCACTGTTCTAATCCATGTGAGAATGTTTTGAACTGTGGCCAGCACCGCTGTGCTGAGCTGTGCCATGGGGATCAGTGCCAGCCTTGCCGGATCATACTGAAGCAGGGTAAGTGGTCAGCACACCGCTAGCAATGCTTGTGTATTTTTCTGAAACATTATTTGTGGTTGTCGTGATACACATCAATTGGTCTAAAGCCTGGAGTCACAGAGATTCTATTCAGCTCTGGTACCTTGAGTGGAGAGAACTAGAGATAGAATGCTTAGATGGTTTTTATCATTTTGCTTACATAATACCAGTATAGGTCAAAGTCCTATATAACTTGGACTATAGATTTTAAAATGCTATTTTAAAGTAACAGCTTTAAAAGGACCTAGAAAGGCCAAAATAATCTTGAAAGAGAACTTGAAAGACTTAAACTACCTGATTTCAAGACTATAAAGCTACAATATTTGTGACACTGCAGTTATTAGTGTAAAAATAAACTAATAAGCTGGTTGCTGTGTTCCCAGCTACTTGGAAGGCTAAGGCAGGAAGATTTGAGGCCAGGAGTTTAAGACCACCTGGGCAACATAGCAAGACCCTGTCTCTTAAAAAAAAAAAAAAAGACTGATCAATGGAAGAGAATAGAGTCCAGAAATAGATCCACATATATACAATCAATTGACTTTCAACCAAGGTATTAATCCAATGGGCGAAGGAAAGTCTTACTAATGTTTACTAGAACACCTGGGTATGGGAAAAAAAATGAATCTCAACCCCTATCACAGTCTTTACACAAAAATTTATTCTACATAAATCATAGATATAAAATCCAGAAACATAAAGCTTCCAGAAGAAACTATATGTATATTTTAATGACTTTGGCATTAGGCAAAGATTTCATAGACAAAAACACTACCCATAAAAGAAATAATTGGTAAATTGGACTTTATCGAAATTTAAAATTTCAACTCATCAGAAGACACTTGAAGAAAATGAATATAATCCTAGCAATCTGGGAGGCAAAGCATGGAAGATTGCTTGAACTCAGGAGTTCAAGACCAGCCTGAACAAGAGGGAGACCCCGTATCTACCAAAAAGAAATAGAAAAAATTAGCCCTGGTGATGCGTATCTGTAGTCCCAGCTACTCGGGAGGCTGAGGCAGGAGGATCACTTGAGCCCAGGAGTTTGATGTTGCAGTGAGCTAGGCTGATTCCACGGCACTCTAGCCCGTGTTGCCCGTGTCCCGACTAGCTGGGACACAATAGTGTCAAAGGTCCTAACACTGTGAAAATAAAAACAAAATGGAGCCCCTGTTAATCAGGAAATAATCTGAGTAAAATACTAAAAAGCTCTGCTATGCTTAGGTACAAGAGACACAAATATCTGCTGATACTATCGTTTACAGTTGTCTATTCATTGCCTCTGAAAAAAGCCTCTGTTATGTTTGAGCAGAAACTTAGCAAAGAAAAGCCTGCTTGCAGAAGCTCCCAGTTGCCAGGGTTTGTTTACTAATTCATTGATTCCACAAATATTGATTGCACTTCCTGCATTATATGAGTCTTTATTGAATGATTGAATGAGTTTTAGAACAGGGAATGAAACTGCATACGTACTTACCGGAAAATGGAACGTATATTTTAAAAATCAAGAGTCTGGATTGTATCTTCAGTGATTTGAGGTTTTCCTCTTCCCTTGTCTCAGTGAAAGCTTTTGGTTCTGTTCAATATATTATTTTACGAACATTATTTCTCACGTTTTATTAGCATTCTATTTTTATTACATATGTGGTTTGATATGTTTTTATAATGTTGCATTTATTCAGATGTTGATTTTCTATGCAAGTAAATATCTAAGTTGTTCTGAGGAAGAAGGAAAGCAACAATAGATCTGCATAATTTCAATTTGATTTTCACTCTTCTGGTCAGCATTTATTATGTAGGGCAAGGTATACTTGCATAGATTGATTTTAATGAGAAATTTTAGAGTTGCTTCACTCTAATGCTGTTCTTGGGATGTGCTCCAGAGGCACTGGGAGATATTAAGAGAGTTTAACATGGACTTTTTTATTTCTTCCTGTGATAAAGCTCTTAGATGGTCTTAGAGCTGCTGTATAAGCCCACATTCGTTTCTCTATCAGGTCTGATCAACGCTCTAATGAATGGCGTTTTGTGTTTTCTTCTAGATTGTTTAGAATATTTTAAGAACCCATACAGGTTACTAATCTTTTGTTTTTGAAATTATATCCTCAAGTATGCTACTGCGGCAGCACCTCCCGAGATGTGTTATGTGGAACAGACGTAGGAAAGTCTGATGGATTTGGGGACTTCGGCTGTTTAAAGATATGTGGCAAGTAAGGCTCTACATTTTCCTCAGTTAGAATAAAGCTGCAGTTTATGCAACAATTATGTAATAGTATGTTTTTCTTAACAGGGACTTGAAATGTGGGAACCATACATGTTCTCAAGTGTGCCACCCTCAGCCCTGCCAGCCATGCCCACGGCTCCCCCAGCTGGTGCGCTGTTGCCCTTGTGGCCAAACTCCTCTCAGCCAATTACTAGAACTTGGAAGTAATGGTCGGAAAACGTGCATGGATCCTGTCCCTTCATGTGGAAAAGTGTGCGGCAAGCCTCTGCCTTGTGGTTCCTTAGGTAACTAGTAGACATAAAGTTGGCTTTAAAAAATATTAATGTAAATGTTTGGCAGCAATGACTACTTAAACAAAGTAGTATTAAATACCAGTTACAATATCAGAAGTTCTTCTAAATATTACAATGAAATTTGTGTAGGTACTTTTTCTTTGCTTCTCAAAATATACTTGTGAAAATATACATTTGCTCAAGTGATATCTGTCATTCAGGTATTTTATTATTAATTCTAGACAGCTGTGGTGAGATACTATTCCATGGAGGGGTGGGTAATGATTTCTCTTAGGCACCTACATTAGTATGAACACCATATATGTTTTTACAAACCCAGGGTTCAGCAAGTGTTTAAAAGCATTTTCATGGCCGGGCGCGGCTCACGCCTGTAATCCTAGCACTCTGGGAGGCCGAAGCAGGTGGATTGTTTGAGCTCAGGAGTTCGAGACTAGCCTGAACAAGAGCAAGACCCCATCTCTACTAAAAATAGAAAAAAATTAATCAGACAACTAAAAATATATAGAAAAAATTAGCCGGGCATGGTGGCACATGCCTTTAGTCCCAGCTACTTGGGAGGCTGAGGCAGAAGGATTGCTTGAGCCCAGGAGTTTGAGGTTGCTGTGAGCTAGGCTGACGCCACAGCACTCTAGCCCAGGCAACACAGTGAGACTCTGTCTCAAAAAAAAAAAAAATAATAGCACAAAGGAGATGGATGGGATCAGACTTGTATTGGAATAAGGAAATGCAGATGGTAACAAACCCATAGGAACAAATGAGGAAAGCCAGAAATGTTAAATTAAAAAATATAATAAACTATAAATATATATATCCTCTCGTAGCTTCCTTAATAGATATAACATTATATGAAGTTATAATTATAACAATATAATATTGGGTTTGTAACATAGATATAATATGTATAACAAAAATAACACAAAAGAGGAGAAGAGGAATAGAGCTATGTAGGAGTAAAGCTTCTGTATCTCACTGAAATTAGTATAAATCTGAAGTAAATTCTGGTAAGATGCATATGGTAAGCCCTAGAGCAACCATTAAAAAAAAAACAAAAAAAATGTAGTGAAAGATGAGCAGAGGTTAGGGATCATCTTAAGCGGAGATGGGACTATCAGAATCACCAACTGTGCTTGAACAGCAATTGCCTGAAGCTGAATAGCTTCCCTTTAAAAGCTCTGTATTTCTGTTTATTATTAGAGGACAATGGCATTTTTTAGACAGTAGTCTCCATCCTCCTCGTTTGCTGGCAAATTAATAAACCCCTCTTTCCTTCTCAAAAAAAAGTAGTGAAAAATATTAAAGGAATTAACACTATAGACAATTGTGACTTAATGCAAAAGAAACAGTAAAGAAGGATTAGATTAACAAAAAAGACATGCCACCGAAAACTAAAAGTAAAATGGCAGGCATAAATCCAGCTACATTAATAATAACATTAAATGTGAATGAATTAAACAAAAGCAGATTTTTCAGGCTAGATTAAAAAAAATTAAGATCCAACTATATGCTATCTTCAGGAAACAGATTTTTAGAGTCCAAAATAAAATGAGACTGAAAGTTAAAGGATGGGAAAAATATATCCTATCAATATTAGCTATAAAAAGAGACTCCAAGTTATCCTGGAGGGATCCAGAAACAGGATTTGTCCTAAACCTAGTTTAGCAGAGTGCAGGCCACCCATCACCAGACATTCACAGAGCTTGAGGCAGATTATGGATCATGGCTTGTGGGGATTTATGATCCCTGGATGACTCTTCGGAGTCAAGAGCATTTCAATAAAGTCACCCATGGCTACGATTTAAGGAGATCCAATCTAACCTAGACTTGGGACCTAAAGAAAGAGTCAGAAGATCTGTTCTTTGACTTAGACTAAGCATCGTACACTCCAAAGCATATTCCAGTGTCTAATGCTGGGCCCTGTCCTTGTCAGAAAAGGCCTAATCTGCTGGATGAAGGGAAGATACAGGAAGAAGTATTGGCTACATCCTTCTTCTCTCAACTCTAATTCTGGAGTTTCAGCGAGTAGAGGTGAAAGACCAGTGTGACTAGTGAATTTGGAAGTATGAAAGTGAGGAGTTGCAATTTTCATTCCCAGCTCTTTTCATTTTCATTAAAGATTTCATTCATACCTGTGAAAAGCTCTGCCATGAAGGAGACTGTGGACCATGCTCTCGCACATCAATTATTTCCTGCAGATGCTCTTTCAGAACAAAGGTAAATCCTAAACAATGCTAGAGTTGTTGCCATCAGTGCCCTTTAAAATGGTGATTATGGGAGGGGAGCAATCAAAATAACCTCAGTTTTATTCCTGTTATACTCTGTATGATTCATTGAATCCAGTCAATGTATACTAACAGTCACTATGGGCCAGTTGTAGGACAGGTATAGGGGGAGGTTGAGGCACTCAAGGCTCAGAGGCCAATAGTAGGGATAAGGCAGATACATAAATAGCTCTAGCAAATACAAGTGTGTTCACGCTAGATGTCTGAAAAGAAGAATAGTAACACTGTTGCAAGGAGTCAGCAAACTAAGACATTAGAGGAAACACAGGCCACAAAACTACCCTCACTTCTGACACTACTCCAAGAGTTTAGATAGCTGCTAAATTAGACGAAACAGTCCACATGACCACCCGTTTCTCATACCAAGCTCTTTTTTTTTTATATTTTTTTAGCATTTTATAGTTTTATTTATTTTACCACCTCAGTTTGTGTAAGTGCCCTGATACCAACTTCTGATACCAACTGCAAGTTTAGTGGTCCCTAAGACCACCCTCAAGGTTTGATAATTTGGTGAAAGGGCTCACTGAGTTCACTGATGGTTACACTCATGTTTACAGTTCTATTACAAGGAAAAGGATACAGATTAAAGCAGCCAAGGAAAGAAGTGTGTGGGGCAGAATCCAAAAAAGTACCGAATTGGCACTTTTTTGTCTTCTCCCTATGGAGTCAGGATAGTGTTACTGTCTCAGTGTCAATGTGTGAGAGTATGCATGGAGTATTGCCAACTAGGGAAGCTCACCCACGCCTGAGACTTCAGAGTTTTTATAGGGGCTCCATCGTGTAGCTATGGCTGGCTGCCCATGTGGCCAATCTCAGTCTCCAGTCTCTCCAGAGGTCTGCTGATACTGTGTGACCCAAGCCCCCATCCTAAGACTATCCAGTGTAACCAGTCTGTTCCTAAATCATATTATTAATATTAGACTATCCAGTGACCCAAGGCTCCAGGTAAACAACGACACTGCCGTCAGGCGTGGCATTCCAGTAGGCTTAGAGATTACCTCTCAGAAACCAAGTGTAAAGGCCAGATCTCTCTTTTGGTAAGGTTAATTCGTCACTGAACAACTGTTTTGTTAGTTTCTATTTTCTGCCCTGAGTAGTTTTGATCAGACTTTGTGTTATAAAAGGAGCATCTTACCATTTTGGAATTAGACTGCAGTGCCCATTCATATGTACGTAACCAGTAGAGGCAGGAAGCTTTCCTTTGGTAGTCTTCAGATGATCCAGCTGTGGAAACATACCGAGTGTTGCTTTATCCTGCTCTTTGACCTACTTCTGGTCATTTCAGTGCATGTCATCACCTGTCACAGCAGAGCATAGGCCAGGGTGGAGACAATTCTAAACAGTTGGTTCTGTTAAATACAACCCAAAGTCTGGGCAGCAAACAACTTGCAAATGATTCTGAAGATAGAGGCCATAAATTGGAAGCTAGTTTAATAGGTAATCTTCTGAATAAAAGGGAGAAAAGTATAAAAGTAGTGCAGTTTACATGTGACAAAAGTTGTGAAAGCATATGTGGGGTTTTTTCCTGAAAAGAAATTGCAGTATATATGGGACAGTAGAGGTTATTTTGAATGTCAGGTACAGGACCACTTTTTACGTCATAAATACTAGATTAAAGAGTGAAATACTGTGATTCAGCAATCATAAATTTAGCAGTGTTCACAGATGTTTTGTGACTAAGAATTACAAGCAGGGTTGGGACATGTAAGATAGATATGGCTGCTATCAGCTCGTTTCTTTCTCCCTAGCAATCTTTTCTCTATCCCTGCGTTTTCATCCTTCTCTTTCATTCTTTGTCCTTCTTCTATAATAATAGTGGACCCCATGGCAATGAGTACATTCTTGAAAACCTGCAAGTTGAATGTTTACAAATGAAATTCATTTCTGTAATTGATGGAGGAGCTCACTGTCAATACAAATTCTGTTAAATCCTTTTGTCAAAGTCAAAAACTCTTCAAAAAGCTGATAGTCATCACCACATTGTTTAACCAGATTTTTTATGAATATGGATTTTAAAAGAAATGGTTTTTGTAATGGAATAGACTTTCCACAGAAATGAGCTTTCTAGATATAAAAAATTTACTTCTTAAACTTTCAAAGGTTGTTTTCTTTTCATCTCCTTGGTAGGAATCCTTGAGAAATGTGTGCCATATCCTACTACCTCTTAATGAAGCATGCTGTATTTAAGTTTTTTTGGTAATTCATGTGCAAGGATTTATGGGAGTTCTGCCTTTTCCCACATCTGTAGATAACCACTCCAGCATATAATTTCTTCTGTACAATCCAATGTTTGCCTTGGCAGGAACATTCACTCAGTTCCATGAGTCACTTTTGCTTTGTATCTGTAGAGAGCGTGTGGAGGAAACTATTTCATGTCAATAATCTAGGCAACTCATTTTTTATCTAAAACATACATTTTCTAGCCAAGGACCTTCTATTTCTTAGACCTCCTCACATCTGTTATCAACTCTAGTAGCTGCTTTTTTTTTCCAGGTCATTTTTACTGAGAAGGATTGCTTTTTATCATTTTTCTAGTTTCTGAGTACATGACAACCTATAAGTGACATCGAAGCTGAAATCAGATATAAATTCTGGGCAGCCAGCCAGGCTCATTCTCATTCTAACCCAAGTGGCTGACTCGCTCCCCACACACCAGCCTCTCCACACATGTTATTTAGGATCGTGTCTCAGCAAAATTATACCTGATAGACCTTTGGGGCTACTCACACATAATTGAAACCACAGTAATGAAACTTCAGAAGCCAAAACAAAGGTCTGCCATATTTCACTTTGTTATGGTTTGGTGGTATTGTCAGGGGTGCTCTTGAGTGTATAGAGCCATTTGCCCCTGCATTAAATGACACCAGATTTTTTACCTCTTTTCAATTTTTACATCTGTTTTTTATGGCTTTTTCTGTTGGTACCCCGTCAGGTGATTACTACTCTTTGCTTTGCATAGTTTTAGCAGCCTCTGTTTCCATTCAGATTTTATAATTCCTAATCTACTGTAAATTTGGAAACCAGTCCACAAAGATTGTTAGAATTGTATTTGCATGAAAAGTCTATGCACCTGGGGTCCTCACACTAATAGAGGGCTTGGGCTAGCTCCAGGCATATGAAATTGGTAAATAAGGGACTGTCAGAGAAGTACAGGATATTTGGGATATATGTGTTAAATGTAGTATAATACTATAGTTGTGTTGTTTTAATTATTTCTAAATTAGTTACAGTTTCTTTTTCTTTTTCCATAGGAGCTTCCATGTACCAGTCTCAAAAGTGAAGGTATGACTGGGAAGGGACATAAGGGAATTTTCTGATGTGAAAGTAATGTTCTATATTTTGATAGGGCGTTGAGTTATGTATTTGTCAAAATTCAGCAAAGGTATGCTTAAAAGTTGTGCATTTCATTGTATAATTTTTACCTCCAAAGAAAAGAACCATAAATTGAATTCTAGATAATGGAATGCTAAAAAATTTAAGTGTACTCATGTCTACAGCTTTCTTTGAAATACATCGAAAAAATAAGATAAATTGATAGATGGATAAAAGAATGGAGATATATACATATGTATGTATATATGGAAAAAGTATGTTAATGGTAGAATCTAGGTAGTGGGTACATGGGTGTCCTCTGTAAAATTATTTCAATTTTGTATATGTTTGAAATTTTTACGAATTGTTGAGGGGAGTGGGGAGTGAAGGTAAATGATACTTAATGAAGCAAACTTTAGACACATTGGGTCTGATGCTTGATCCTCTTAAGGATTGACAGGACTGCTGCATAACTGGAGCAGGGACATAGCAGCAACCTTGAGGCCTAGGATATTATCTCTTCCTTAGGCCTGGATCCTGATTTCTCACACACTTCTGGTTCCATCCTTGTTTTGATAACCATCACACAGTCTTGTTTAAGCCACTTTATTTATTTATTTTTTTTACCAAAAATTGCACCCAAGTAGAACAAAGCTCTAGTTGATGCAGACATGTTGTGTAGGCATTACCAGTACTGCCCTCACTACCCGTTCATTGGACAGTAGCGCTACCCCAAGAAAAGGATGATTATTTTTAAGCCACTTTAAAACCTTTTTGGAAAAGTGATAGAACAAAAGTATGTGCAAAATAAAAGCTTTTATTCTAGTTAGGAAGAAAGCTGTATTTGTCAGAGAACTTCTGGATGCAAGTAATGGAAAACCAAAGGAAAAGCGACTTTCACAATAAGGGAGTTTACTGTCACACTTTAACAGGAAGTCTGGAGGCAGAACAAGTCCAAGATTAGTTAATTCTTAGCTCAGTGATTCCAGGACTTCACTTCAGCTTCTGTGATTTTCTTGGTATCCTCCTCATGGGTATGTGTTAACTACGGCAAATCTACACATTGGATCTTTGCCCAACAACATCTAAACAATATCTATGAGGATAGTCATTATCCTCTCTTCCCTTTTTTTTTTAATTTTTAAAAATTTTCTGTTTTTAATTATTTTGGGTACTGTATAACAGTTACATGTATTTATATGGTACATGTGATATTTTGATACAGGCATACAGTGTGTAATAATCAAATTAGGGTAATAGGGGTATCTGTCACCTTTTTTTTTTTTTTTCTTTTTGAGACAGAGTCTCACTCTGTTGCCCAGGCTAGAGTGCTGTGGTGTCAGCCTAGCTCACAGCAACCTCAAACTCCTGGGCTCAAGCAATCCCTTCTGCCTCAGCCTCATGAGTAGCTGGGACTACAGGCATGCGCCACCATGCCCAGCTAATTTTTTCTATATATTTTTAGATGTCCACGTAATTTCTTTCTATTTTTTAGTAGAGACGGGGTCTCGCTCTTGCTTAGGCTGGTCGTGAACTCCTGAGTTCAAATGATCTGCCTGCCTTGGCCTCCCAGAGTGCTAGGATTACAGGCGTGAGCCACCGCGCCTGGCCATCCGTCACCTTTTTTTATCATTTCTTTGTGTTAGAAACATTCCAATTCTACTGTTTCAGTTATTTTAAAGTATACTTTAGCGTATTGATTATAGTCACTTTGTTGTGCTACAAATATTGTTCATTCTAACTATCTAATTATATTAATATTTTTGTACCTATTAATCCTCCCCACTTTATCCTCCCTTCTCCACTACCCCTCCCAGCCTCTGGTAACCATCATTCTACTCTGCCTCCGTGAAATCAATTGTTTTAATATTTAGCTCCCACAAATGAATGAGAACATGTGAGATTTGTCTTTCTGTGTTTGGCTCATTTCACTTAACATAATGTTCTCCAGTTCCATCCATGTTGTTGCAAATGACAGGATTTCATTCTTTTTTATGACTCAGTAATATTCCATTGTGTATATAATAGGTGCCACATTTTCTTTATCCATTCATCTGCTGATGGACACTTAGGTTGATTCCAAATCTTGGCTATTATGAGTAGTGGTACAATAAACATGTGAGTGCAAACAGATTTTCAATATACTGACTTTTCTTTTGGATATATATCTAGCAGTGGGATTGCGGAGTCATGTGATAGTTCTATTGTTAGTTTTTTTTTTGAGGAACTTCCATGCTGTTCTCCATAGTGGTTGCACTAATTTACATTCCCACCAACAGTGTACAAGGGTTCCTCTTTCTCTGCACCCTCACCAGTATGTGTTATTGCCTATCTTTTTGATAAAAGCCATTTTAACTGGTGTGAAATGATATGTCATTCTAGTTTTGATTTACATTTCTCTGATGACCAATGATGTTGAACATTTTTCATATACCTGTTGGGCATTTGTATTTCTTCTGAGAAATGTCTATTCAGATCTTTTGCCCATTTTTTAATCAGATTATTTGATTTATTTCCTGTTGAGTTGTTGGAGCTCCTTATATATTCTAGTTATTAATCCCTTGTCAGATGGGTAGTCTGCAAATATTTTCTCCCACTCTGTGGGTTGTTTCTTCCCTTTGTTGATTGTTTCATTTGCTGTGCAGAAGCATATTAGCTTGATGTGATCCCATTTGTCCAATTTTGCTTTGGTTGCCTGTGCTTTTGGGGTATTACTCAAGAAGTTATTGCCCATGGACCAAAGTCCTGTAACATTTCCCCAGTGTTTTCTTTTTAGTAGTTTCATAGTTTCAGGTCTTAGATTTAAGTCTTCAATGCATTTTGATTTGATTTTTGTATATGGCAAGAGATAGGGGTCTAGTTTCATTCTTACGCGTATGAATATGCAGTTTTCCCAGCACCGCTTACTGAGGAGACTGTCCTTTCCCCAATGTATGTTCTTTGTACTTTTCTCAAAAATGAGTTCATTATAGATGTGTGGATTTATTTCTATATTTCTGTTCTGTTCCATTGGTCTATGTGTCTGTTTTTATGGGCAGTACCATGCTGTTTTGGTTACTGCAGCTCTACAGTATAATTTGAAGTCAGGTAATGTGATTACTCCAGTTTTGTTCTTTTTGCTCAAGGAGGCTTTGTCTATCCTAGGTCTTTTGTGGTTCCATGTAAGTTTTAAGATTATTTTTGCTATTTCTGTGAAGAATGTTGTTGGTATTGTGATGGGGATTGCATTGAATCTGTAGATTGCCTTGAGAAGTATGGACATTTTAACAATATTGATTGTTCTGATCCACAAGCATGGAATACCTTTCCATTTTTTTATGTCCTCTTCAATTTCTTTCATTAGTGTTTTATAGTTTTCTTTGTAGAGACCTTTCACTTCTTTGGTTAAGTTTATTCCTAAGTATTTTATTTTTATTTGTAGATATTACAAATAGGATTACTTTCTTGGTTTCTTCTCCAGATTGTTTACTATTGACATATAGAAATACTACTGATTTTTGTATGTTGATTTTGTATCCTACAACTTTATTGAATTTGTTTATCAGTTCTAATAGTTTTTTTTTTTTTTTTGGTGCAGTCTTTAGGTTTCTGTCTAGATAATAAGATCATATCATCTGCAAACAAGGACAGTTTGACTTCTTCCTTTCTAATTTGGATGCCCTTTATTTCTTTCTCTTATCTGATTGCTCTAGCTAGAACTTTCAGTACTATGTTGAATAATAGCAGTGAGAATGGGCATCCTTGTCTTGTTCCAGATCTTAGAGGAAAGGCTTTCAGTTTTTCCCCATTCAGTATGATACTAGCTGTGGATCTGTCATATATGGCTTTTATCATGTTGAGGTATGTTCCTTCCATACCCAGTTTTTTGAGTTTTTATCATGAAGGGGTGTCGATTTTATCAAGTGCATTTTCAGCATCAGTTGAAATGATTGTATGGTTTTTGTCCTTTGTTTTCTTCATATGATGTATCACAATGATTTATTTGTGTATGTTGAACCATCCTTACATCCCCAGGATGAATCCCCACTTGATTATGATGAATAATCTTTTTAATGTGTTGTTGAATTTGGTTTGCTAGTATTTTGTTGAGGATTTTGCATCTGTGTTCATCAGAGATGTTGGCCTATGGTTTCTTTTTTTGTTGTCTCTTTATTTGGTTTTGGTATCAGGGTGATACTGGCCTTGCAGAATGAGTTTGAGAGTATTCCCTCCTCCTTGATTTTTTGGAATAGTTTGACTAGGATTGGTATTAGTTCTTTGAATGTTTGAATTAAGCAATGAAGCCATCAAGTCCTGGGCTTTTCTTTGATGGGAGACTTTTCATTACTGCTTCTGTCTCATTACTTGTTATCTATTCAGATATTATTACTATTACTATTACTTGTTATCTAAACCATCTATTCAGATTTTTTGTTTCTTCTTGGTTCAATCTTGGCAGGTTGTATGTCTAGGAATTTATCCATTTTTTCCTAGGTGTTCCAGTTTATTAACATATAATTGCTTATAGTAGTCTCTAATGGTCCTTTGAATTTCCACAGTATCAGTTTAATGTCTCCTTTTTCATGTTTGATTTTATTTATTTGGGTCTTCTCTTTTTTTAGTCTGGCTAAAGATTTGTCAGTTTTCTTTATCATTTCAAAGACCCAACTTTTCATTTCATTGATCTTTTGTGTTGTTTTTTTGGTTTCAATTTCCTTTATTTCTACTCTGATCTTTATTATTTTTTTTTCTACTAGTTTTGGGATTGGTTTGCTATTGCTTTTCTAGTTCTTTCAGATGCCTTAGGTTGTTTATTTGAAGTTTTTCTACTTTTTTGATGTAGGCATCTATTACTATAAATTTTCCTCTTAGTACTTCTTTTGCTGTATCCCATATGTTTTGGTATGTTGTGTTTTCTTTTTCATTTGTTTAAAGAAAGTTTTAAATTTTCTTCTTAATTTCTTCATTGACCCAGTGGTCATTCATGGGTATGTTGTTTAATTTCCATGTGCTTGAATAGTTTCTAATGTTCTTCTTGTTATTGATTTCTAGTTTTATTCCATTCTGGTCAGAGAAAAAACTTGATATGATTTCACTTTTTTTGAATTTTTTAAGACTTGTTTTTTGGCCTGACATATGGTCTGTGCTTGAGAATGATCCATGAGCAAGGAGAAGAGTGTGTATTCTGCAGCTGTTGGATGAAACAATCTATAAGTATCTATTAGTTTTATATGGTCTATAGCGCAGATTAAGTCTAAAGTTACTTTGTTGATTTTCTGTCTGGATAATCTGTCCAATGCTAAAAGTGGGATGTTGAGGTCTCCAATTATTATTGTGTTGGGTCAATTTCTCTTTAGTTCTGATAATGTTTGCTTTATGTATCTGGGTGCCAGTGTTGGGTGCCTATATAGTAATACTTAGAATTGTTATATCCTCTTGCTGAATTGACCCCTTTATCATTATATAAGGACCTTCTTTGTCTCTTTTTACAGTTTCTGTCTTGAAATCAATTTTATCTAATAGAAGTGTGTAGCCACTCCTACTCTTTTTGGTTTCTATTTGCATGGAATATCTTTTTCCATCCATTTATTTTCAGTCTATATATGTCTTTATAGATGAAATAGATTTCTTGTAGACAACATATAGTTGAGGCTTGTTTTTTTGTCCATTCAAACACTCTGTTTTTCGATTAGAAAGTTTAGTCCGTTTACATTCAATGTTATTCATAGGTAAAGACTTATTACTGTCATTTGATTTGTTTGTTTTGTGGTCCTCTGTTCATTTGTTTCTTCCTTCCTTCCGTCTTTCCTTCCTACCTGTCTTTCTTTGTATCAAAGTTATTTTCTCTGGTAGTGTGTTTTAATTTCTTGCTTTCATTTTTTGTGTATCTGTTGTAGGTGTTTTAATTTGAGGTTACCATGAGGCTTATAAAAAAATCCTATAACCAATTATTTTAAACAGATAACAGCTTAACTCTGCTTACAACAAAGAAACAGACAAGCAAAGGGAAAGCTAAAAGAAACTACACTTTAATTGCATCCCCCCCAACACTTTTTAACTTTTTGTTGTTTCCATTGTTTCCATTTATATCTTCTTTTTTCATGTCAGACGGGTAATGTGTGCCGACATCATAACAAGGTTTGAGGGAGACACATCTCACGCATGCACGTGAACACCCAATCATCATGCTTATGAACTACAAAAGGATCCATTTATATCCTTTTATGTAATCTATCAGTTAAAAATTGTTTTAGTTATTATTTTTGATAAGTTTGTCTTTTAGTTTTCCTATTCAAGATATAAGTGGTTTATATGCTGCTATTACAGCAATATTCTATATTTGTGTACTTACTGTTACCAGTGAGTTTTCTACCATCAGATGATTTCTTATTGTTCTTTAACATCCTTTTCTTTCAGATTGAAGGGCTCCCTTAAGCACTTCTTGTGGGGCAGGTCTGATGTTGATGAAATCCTTCAGCTTTTGTTTGTCTTGGAAAGTCATTATTTCTCCTTCATGTTTGAAGAATATTTTTGTAGGATGTAATATTCCAGGATTAAAGTTTTTTTCCTTCAGCACTTTGAAAATGTCATGCCACTCTCCCCTGGCCTGTAGGGTTATCACTGAGAAGTGTGCTGCCAGATGTATCGGAGCTCCTATATATGTTATTTTTTTTTCTTTTTTTATGCTTCTCTTAGGACCTTTTCTTTATGCATGACCTTTAGGAGCTTGATTATTAAATACCTTGAGTCTTGTTTGGGTTAAATTTGCTTGATGTTCTGTGACCTTCTTGTACCTGAACACTGAGATCTTTCTCTAGATTTGGAAAGTTCTCTGCTATTATTATATTTGTTTGAATAAACTTTGTACTGCAATCTTTCTCTCTACCTCCTCTTTAAGACCAATAACTCTTAGATTTGCCCTTTTGAGGCTATCTTCTGAATCTTGTAGGCATGCTCTGTTCTTTTTTTGATTCTCTTTTTTCTCTTCTGACTGCGTATTTTCAAATAGCCTGTCTTCAAGCTCACTAGTTCTTTCTTCTGCTTGATGTGTTCTGCTGTTGTGAGATTCTGATGCATTTCTCAGTTTGTCAGTTCAGTTTTTCAGCTCCAGAATTTCTGGGGGTTTGTTTATTATTATTTAAATCTCTTCGTTGAATATCTCTGATAGGCTCCTGAATTCCTTCTCTGCATTGTCTTGAAGTTCATTGAGCTTTTTCAGAAGAGCTATTTTAAATTCTTTGTCTGAAAGGTCATATGTGTCCATCTCTCCAAGATTTGGACATACTACCTTTTATTTGGTGAAGTCATGTTTTCCTAGGTGTTCTTGGTGTTTCGAGGTTTTTTTGGTTTTTTTTTAGACTAATCAAGTGCAGTAGTGAGAAGCGGGGAAAGTAGTAGAACAAGGAGTTCAATCTGTATGTTCTTGATGTTTGTGGATGTTTGTTGATATCAGGGTATTGAAGAGTTTGGAATTTATTCTAATCTTCACAGTCTGGCCTTGTTTGAACTCTTTGTTGAGAAGGCTTTCCAGATATTCAAAAGGAATTGAGAGTTGTGATCTCAGTCTTTAATCACTGTGGCCATATCAGCACTAGAGGGCACCCCAAACCCAGTAATGCTGCAACTTTTGCAGCCTCCTGGTGGTACCTACTACTGCCTTGGCAGACTGATTTTTGGCTCTTATGAAGGTGCTTTCTTACATGAATAATAAATTCAGTGTTCCTGTGGGGGATGATCTTTGATCTCTGGAGGGTCTTATTTAATGTTTGGCCATCTTGCTCCACCTCCTCTATGTTCTCTTTCTTTCTTTTTTTTTTTGAGACAGGGACTCACTCTGTTGCCTAGGCTGGGCTAGGGTGCTATGGCCTCATTATAGCTCACTGCAACCTCAAACTCCTAGTCTTAAGCAATCCTCCTGTCTCAGTTTCCTGAGAAGCTGGGACTATGGGCATGTGCCACCACATCTGGCTAATTTTTTTTATTTTTTCTGGAGACAGGGTCTCACTGTGTTGCCCAGGCTGGTCTTGAACTCCTGGCCTTAGGCAGTCCTTTTGCCTCAGCCTCCCAAGGCGCTGGGATTACAAGTGTGAGCCACAGTGCCCAGCTTCTTCTCTTCCTTGTTTAGAGCAAGGAAAGTAGTCCTGAAAGGTCCTCAATATACTTTGTATCACATGCTTCAGTGTAAACCTGTCACTAGCAAAGCGAATGGAATTACTGTGGTGGGCAAGACTAGTCAGCATTCACCCCCACAACTAAGGAGCACATAGACACTCAACTTCTGAAGAAAATTAAGGTTCTCTTAGCCTGAAGGAGGCAGGGGGTGACTGGGAAGTAACCAGCAATATCTGCCTGAAAACCATATTAAAATTTTGGTTATTAAAGACATAATTTGAAAAAATCCACCTTTGGGGTAAATATGTATATGTATGTATATATGTGTATACATATGTATATAAAGTGAAAAATGAAAAGATGCCCTCACCCCATTTTTGCCTCCTAGTTCTACTCCCCTAATGAAACTATCTCAGTAGTTAGTTAGGTACGGTTTCAGATGTTTTACTGTTTGTATAAATATGTCAGTATAGTTTTGTTTTTTCCCCCAAATTTTGGTTCATACTAATCTGTACCTTGGTATTTTCCCCCACTGATATATCAAAGACATTTTTCCATATCAGTGTGCAAAGTGCTCCCTCTTACAGAGTATTCCACATGTGGGTCTACCATATTATAGTTCATGTTGGCCCTTTTGATGGTCATTTAGGCTGTCTCCAGTTTTCCCCCATTACTAATAATGCAGTATCTATCCTGTCCCACTTTTTATACCTTTATGATGAAAAATTTCAATCATATATGAAAGTAGAGAGACTAGTTAGTATAATGATCCCCCACATACCTATCACCTATCATCATCAGTTGTGAACATTTTCATCCATCCTTCTATCCCTACATTTTATTTTAGCTGAAGAACTTTGAAAACAAGTCTCAAATATCCTTTCGTCCATAACTACTTCAGCATCTAGGCCACTTTTTTTCTTAGTTAAAATTCACGTGACATGGAATTAACCATTTCAAATGTACAGTTCAGTAGCATTTAGGACAGTCATCATCTAGTTCCAAAACATTTTCATCACCCCAAAAGGAAATCCTGTATTTATTAGGCAGTCACTCTCCATCCACTCAGCCTCCCCGTAAGCAGCCACTAATCTACTTTCTGTTTCTATGGATTTACCATTTTTGAATATTTTATATAAATGGAGTCATATAATATATAACCTTTTATGCCCAGCTTCTTTCACTTAGTATGTTTCCAAGGTTTATCATGTTGTAGCACATACCAGTACTTCATTCCTTTCTATAGCTGAATAATATTCTATTTTATGACTATGCCACATTCATTCATTAGTTGATGAATATTTGAATTATTTCCATTTTTTGACTATTGTGAATAGTGCTGCTATGAACATTTGTACACAAATTTTTGTTTGAATACGTATTTTTACTTCTTTGTTATCTATACCGAGGAATAAAATTGCTGGATCCTACAGTAATTGTGTTTAATTTTTTGAAGAACTGCCATACTATTTTCCATATTAACTGTACCCTTAACATTCCCACCAGCAATGTTTGAGAGTCTCAACTTCTCCACATCCTTGCCAACAGTTATTTTCTGGGTTTTGAAATCATAGCCATCCTAAGTGGGTGTGAAGTGATAATCTCATTGTAGTTTAGATTTGCATTTCCCTAATGACTAATGACTTTGAACATTTTTTCATGGACTTGCTGGCCATTCATATATCTTCTTTCAGAAAGGATCTCTGGAAGTCCTTTGCCCATTTTTAATTGGCTTGTTTGTCTTTTTATTGTTGAGCTAAAAGAATTCTTTATATTTTAAATCTTGGACCTTTCTGAGATATATTTGCAAATATTTTCTCTCATTATGTGGGTTGTTTTTTTACTTTCTTTATGGTGTCCTTTGATGCACAAAAGCATTTGATTTTGATGAAGTCAATTTATATGTTTTTTCTTTGTTGCTTATGCCTTTGGTGTCCTAACCACTTCTGAAAGTGTATTTGTAGAAAAGATTTCTTAAAATGGGATTACCACTTAAATTTTTTATAGATACATATATAGAGTCTGCTCTCATCCGTGGGTTCCATATCCATGAATTCAGCCAACCACAGATTGACAGTATTCAAAAAAACAAAATTGTGTCTGTACTGAACATGTACAAAGTTTTTTCTTGTCATTATTCCCTAAACAATACAACTATTTATATATAATTTACATTGTATTAGGTATTATAAATAATCTAGAGATGGTTTAAAGTATCAGGGAGGATGATTATATGCTAATGAGCATCTGTGGATTCTGCTATCTAAGGGAGATCCTAGAGCCAGTCCCTCTCAGATACCAAGGGACAGCTGTACTCCGAAAGTTCATACCCCCATCCACTAAGATGAGTGCACACCTTAACCCATGCTGCGTATTAATCAGTCTTGCTATTTTCTTTTCTAAGTTTTGACAATTTGACAAGTGAAAATGATGTTTTAATATGTATTTTCATTGTCACTAATTTATTTACATTGTTACATTTTTAATTTTTCAGCCTATAGTCACTCAAATATTTGTGGAATGAATCTTCATATCCTTTGCCTGTTTTTTTCTTTTTAATTGTCTACAGCAGATGCTACATTTATGTGTGACAAGCGGTGTAACAAGAAACGGTTGTGTGGACGGCATAAATGTAACGAGATATGCTGTGTGGTAAGTGGACTTATTGTTAGACATACTCAGATTCATTTTATCCAGGTACTGGACTTCTGGAAGCCTCAGCCATCTGGAATGCAGCCCAGATTGAGAAATCATTGGGAGGGACCCATAAGCAGCAGTCAGAAAGTTCTCATAGTCCCAATACCCACTCAGCAGGGAGACAGACTGGGCCTTTTAAGGCCTCAGACAGCTCAAGAATTCAGCCAGTGGCATCTAGTGACAACACAGAGGAAAAGAAAGAGGAAAGACAGAAGGCCTCAGGCTCCAGAGCTCAAGACCACTAGATGAGCACACAGTCTTCTGCAGGACACTGTGTATTATCCCAACACAGGCTGGCCTAGACTTAGCAACTCAGGCTTCAGGTTTCATATATTCCTTAGGTCATGTCAGGAGATAAAATGAGTATGACATTTTTAAAGGGAGCAAATTTCTTTATTTGAAATTTTACTTCTATGTAACTAATTAAAGGATACACTACCTGGTTGTTGGTAATGTGTTATCTTGTCATATATATTATGTGTATATATATATGTGTATATGTATATGTGTGTATTATGTGTATATATGTACATACATATATAAACAAGATAACCAGCAAGGTAGTACATATACATGTATATGTATGGATATAAAATACATAATTATTATTTTTAAAATTTATATATTGACAAAGTAAAGAGTGATAAAGTTGTGCTATAACCAAGACTTGTAAACCAGTTTTAAGGCTTGATGACTTCCTCTTATTATCAAAAATTTCAAACATATACAAAAGCAGAGAGAACAGTTTAGTGAGTCACACATCCACGACATCCAGCTTCAGTAGTGATGAACTTGTAACTAATCTTGTTTCATCCATATCCCCACCTATTCCCCCTTCTCTTGATTATTTTGAAGCTATTCCCAGACTTCATTTCATCCATAAATATATAGAGCTTTATTTTTATTAATCTGCTTGTTATGGAAAATATAAAATAGAGACCATTTTGTGAACAACTATAAATCTCTTTCCCAGGATAAGGAGCACAAGTGTCCTTTGATTTGTGGGAGGAAACTCTGCTGTGGCCTTCATAGGTGTGAAGAACCTTGTCATCGTGGGAACTGCCAGATATGCTGGCAAGCCAGTGAGTGTCTTCATTATAAGAGTCTTCTAGAAATTCAGGCATAATATATTTTCAAAGATTGATTTGCTTAAATTGGTATGGATTTATTTATTTATTTATTTATTTTTTTTGAGATAGGGTCACACTTTTTCACCCAGGCTAAAGTGCAACGGCATTATCGTAGCTCACTGCAACCTCCAACTCCTGAGTTTAAGCTATCCTCCTGCCTTAGCCTCCCGAGTAGCTGGGACTACAGGCACATGCCACCGCATCTGAAAGTTTTGTATTTTTTATACAGACAAATGTTGTATTATGATATTAAATAATCATTAATACAACCTCCAATCTAATTAGAAATGTGTTGGGAAAAGTACTGGGAAGTTGTCATGTTCATAGTAGTAAGTGGAACAATTCATATATGTGTGTGCCTTTTTCACCTGCACAGCTTTAATTAAAAAAGAAAAACCAAAAAATTTTCCTCTGAAAATACGAGCATAAAAATATGTATGTATAAAAAAAATATGTATGTATAAATATGTATATGCACATCTCAAACTCATGAATGAGTATTCTGTTTCACCTGCTGCCCCACCAGGTTTTGATGAATTAACCTGCCACTGTGGCGCATCAGTGATCTACCCTCCAGTTCCCTGTGGTACTAGGCCCCCTGAGTGTACCCAGACCTGTGCCAGAGTCCATGAATGTGACCATCCAAGTGAGTTTCATCTTACAGCCACACTTCCCAACCTGCTTACACCATGTCATTTAGGATGTTGCTGTGTCTTCACTGCTCTAAGGTCATCCTGTGATGGCTTCCCCCTGCTCCCCATACTCAGGGGCTGCTTCTGTGAAGGTGGATGTGTGATCTGGACCACAGCTGGGAATCATAGTGCCCTCCATTGCTTTGCTCTAAGGATGTCAAACACACCTGAAAAGTTCTTGCCTCTCAGGAATTTCTTTGTGGGCTCCACTTTGGTGCATATTATAAGTTGAGCATATTTTTACAAAATTAAAAGTGACTTGTTTTTTGTTCTTGTCACAGAAGCAATGTATTTATTATGTAAAAATAAAGAAAATAGAGATAAAGTCAAAAGATTGAAATTAAATCATCTATTATGTCACCTTTGAAAAGTTACACTTTAGTGCATATTTTACATTTTTTTCCTAAAATAAAAGTGGGAACCTATTGTACTTAATAATTTGAAGCAGCTTTTTTCCTCTTACTAATATTTTTAATCTCTCTCCTTGTCAGTGAGTATTTTTCTACAATATAGTTTTTTTTTTTTTTTTTTTTTTGAGACAGTCTCTCTGTGTTGCCTGGGCTAGAGTGCCATGGCGTCAGCCTAGCTCACAACAACCTCAAACTCCTGTGCTCAAGTAATCCTTCTGCCTCAGCCTCCCGAGTAGCTGGGACTACAGGCATGCACCACCATGCCCGGCTAATTTTTTCTATATATTTTTAGTTGTCCAATTAATTTCTTTCTAATTTTAGTAGAGATGGTGTCTCACTCTTGCTCAGGCTGGTCTCGAACTCCTGAGCTCAAACAATCCTCCCGCCTCGGCCTCCCAGAGAGCTAGGATTACAGGCGTGAGCCACCGCGCCCAGCCTGCAATATAGATTTTTAATGGCAGTTAAATGTCCTGTTACATGGATCGCCACTCAGCAACACAGTCAGTCAGACTTGTGCTGCTGGACAGTTAAGTTGTTTCCAGTTTTTCTCTGATAAACTGCTGAGCTACCAGGCCAACAGCTACTTGATGTCACCCGTTTTTCACGTCTGTCAAGTCTAGTTGCTGGCTTTCCTCTAGGACCATATTGGGCTCATCATTTTATTTTACCAAGTCCCAGAGGCAAACTGGTAATAACTCAAGGCACCAGATTTGATACTCACAGTAAGTCTGACCATATGATGCAGACTTATAAATACACAAAATTAGCACTCAATTTTTTAAGTTAATAGAGTAAAACAGAATTAAGTAAATTCCTCATGAAGTGAAAAGTTCGTTCCTTCCATGGGGACCTTAGGATGGCCCTCCCAGCATAGTTTGCAAGGCCCTGCTGTGGCACTCATGCCAGCATGGAGTAAATACCCACCCATTCCTTCCTTTACACTCACTTGAAGATGTTACAGATGAAATCCAAATCCTGGTGGGCAATATCCATAGTAAGAAGTTAACCATTTGTGTGAATTATGTTATTTCAGCCTGCTTTTTGTTCAGCATTCATTTCAATTTTCTTTTTTGAGACAAAGTCTTGCTCTGTCACCCGGGCTAGAGCACCGTGGTGTCAGCCTAGCTCACAGCAACCTCAAACTCCTGGGCTCAAGCAATCCTCCTGCCTCAGCCTCCTGAGTAGCTGGGGACTACAGGCACTTGCCACCATGCCCGGCTAATTTTTTCTATTTTTCATAGATATAGGTCTTCCTCTTGCTCAGGCTGATCTTGAACTCATGAGCTCAAGCAATCCTCCCTGCTCAGCCTCCCACAGTGCTAGGATTATAGGCATGAGGCACCACGCTTGGCCCACATTGCCATTTTCTTAAGTGTTTGTTGTATATATAACAGACACAGGGAGCTTCAGAAGAACAAAAAAATAGCACATGATCTCGACATTCTTATGTTCTCCCTGAGAGGAAGAGGGATGGTAGTTAAATACACATGACACGTGACAAAACCAACCTTCTTACGAAGATGACAGCAACCCATCTACATAAGCACTGAAACCATGAGGGAGTGTGAGGGAGCTCAGGCTAGGGCGTGGTCAGCCAAGGAAGGCTTTGTTTTAGGAGATGAGTTTTGATGAACTGCCCCGTATAAGCAATAAAGAAATTGGAAGGAGTCAGCAGAAGCATTTTAGACAGAATCAATAGCAAAGATCTAAGAGCAAAAGTGAGCAGTTGCTGTGTAAGGTAGGGCCGAAAAAATTGATACAGGAGAACGAACAGACCATGTGGCTGTGCTGCAAGAGATGAGGTGGGAAAGCTGCCTCCTCTGCTTCTATATTTTGGCACATCTCTTCCCCCTCAGTTGAGTTTCTTTTTCTCACCATACTAATCCTTCAACACTTTAATGTAGAGCCAAGTACTTTTTACTTTCCTGTGACCATTTAAAAAAGTACTCCCAGCTCCTGAATTTTAAAGTTTCATGTCATATGCCATTTATAATATGTATAATATTGCTTTATTTAGAAATTATTCCTGATGTTGCCTTCCTCTCTGCAGTATATCATTCTTGTCACAGTGAGGAGAAGTGTCCCCCTTGCACTTTCCTAACTCAGAAGTGGTGCATGGGCAAACATGAGGTAAGTTTTCTCTCTCAAGTATTCATCTTTGCAGCCACAGGACCAAAGAGATTTATGATTTAATTATTTAAGAATTGTTAGTCTCAAAATTTCTCAAATGTATTTTAAGTAGAAGCTTTCTATTGCCCTTTTTCTTTTTTTTTTTAAATAAAATTTGTGTGCAATATAATTTACCCTTTTTAGTGTACAGATCTGCAGGTTTTAACAGAAGCATACATACAGTCATGCAATCACTACAACAGTCAAGATGTACCTTTCAGTCACCCCCAGATGCTCCTTCATGTTCCTCTATAGTCATCCCCCACTCTACCTCTAGGCCCTGACAACCAATGATCAGTTGTCTGTCCCAATAGTTTTACTTTTTCAGAATGTCACATAAATAAGAACTACCATATGATCCAGCAATCCCACTGCTGGGTATATATCCACAGGAGGGGAATTCAGTATATCAAAAAGATATCTGCACCCCCATGTTTATTGCAGCACTATTCATAATAGCTAAGAGAGGGAATCAACCTAAGTGTTCGTCAACAGATAATGGATAAAGAAATCGTGGTACATATGCACAATGGGATATTATATAGCCAAAAAAAGAATGAAATCCTGCCATTTGCAACAACATGGATGGAACTAGAGAACATTATGTTAAGTGAAATAAGCCAAACACAGACATATTTCATATGTTCTCACTCATATGTGGGAGCTAAATACTGGAAACAATTGATCTCATGGAGACAGAGAATAGAATGATGGTTACCAGAGGCTGGGAAACGGAGTGGAGAGGAGGGGATAAAGTAGAGATGGTTAATGGGTGCAAAAATATAGTTAGAATGGTATTTGATAGCACAACAAAGTGACTATAATCAATAATAAGTTAGGGCATACCTTAAAATAACTAAAATAGTGGAATTGTAATGTTCATAAAGAAATGTTAAATGCCTGAGGTAATGAATACCCCAACTACCGTGATTTGATTAATTCACATTGTATGCCTGTATCAAAACACCACATGTACCCTATAAAGATGCACAGCTGTTATGTGCCCATAATAAAAAATTAAAAATTAAAAAAAAGGAATGTCACATAAGCAGAATCATATAGTAGGAGCATTTTGAATCTGTTTTGCTTTTATTTTGTAATTGGGTTACAACCAAATGAAATTCAACCACTTGGCCTTAAGAACATGTACTGTGTTCAGAGAGAACTTCTATATTAACCAACATGGGAGAGGTTGCCAGCTTGGGAAACGGTGTTTCAGTGAGAGCATCCAAAGAATAGAGATGGACTCTCCACCACCTGCCACTGTTCCTTCTCCCTATGCCCTGTGCAACTGCCCATCCTGACCACTGGGCCAATGTGCCTTTCTCTAGTCTCACCTACACTTCCATATTGCTGGTACCCTAAAAGACTTTCACCCTGATTCCTAAACTCTAAGCCATATTTGACATTGTCAAGGAGTTTTACAGACTCTTTAAAACACTTAAAATTTTCTTTTATTTAACAAAATGCATATTCATTGTAGACAGTTGAGAAGATATAATTCTGCTACTGAGAAAGAAATGCTTCTTAACTTTGTGGTGTATAAACTACTAGGCATGTGTGATAAACACTTTTCCCTACTCTGCTTAAGATTATACTGTTTTATAACCTACTCTTTTTATTTTATATCATGTTGGCCAACAATTCTTGACACTCTCTTGACATCTGTAACAACATGCTTTCAGTATTCTTTTCTTTTCTTGATGGACATATTTTTCTCCACTTATTTCCTATGGGTGGTTTTCAAGTCCTTGATATTTATTCTTCCTCTATAAATCTCACTTCCTCTTTGAACTTATCCATTCTAAGACATCCATGTATCATCTTTGTGTTGATGACTTATTCAAACTTCATTCAAATATTGAGTCCTTACTGTGTGGTAGGTGACAGGCTAGATTTGGGTGATTCAGAAGTGAATGAGACCTATGTGACCCCTGCCCTTATGGAGCCTTCACTTTGGGGTGGGAGGCAGACACATAAACAGACAATTGCAGTGATGTGGGAAATACAGAGTACTGAGAAGGACAGAAGGGCTCCCTACCCAGTGAAGGTGTTCTGGAGGAAATAACATCCTAAAGAATAGTGAGACAGTAGGCAAATAATGTGGGGAGGGGGTGACAGGGCAGAGCGTGTACAAAAATTATCCCCATCACCCTGGCGGTAGAATAGGTAAGGTTTAATGATCGGGAACTACATTCTACCAAATACTGATTCCAGAGTTATTGGAAGCATGTTTGTCCTAGCTTTTAGAAGCTTCTTCAAAAGTGGAAGTTATGTGTCACTGCAGTAGAAGTATATTTCTCATGTTGAGGGTTCTTGAAAGAATTTGAGTGAATATATAAGAGTAACCTTTGGTTTCACAGGAGTAAAATTCCAGCAGCTTTTTTCTGCATTTGGAAAGCCTAGAAACAGGCAATTTTTTAAGGAAAAAATGAGTTGGGGGTTCCATTGCCTGTTGCCTATTAATTTTTTAAAGGACAGGACTGCCTGAAGCTCTGGAGACCATGAGTTAGGAGATGTGAGGAGATCTGAATATTCAATCACATAAAACAACCCTGTCAGCAGTCTCGGAACCCTGGGCCGAGGTTGCCTTCCACTGCAGCCAGTACAAGGGTTAGTCTGTCAACTCAATGCCATAGCAGTTTGGATAGGAGGGGAAAGATACCTGATCCTCTCGGTTAGTCTTAGCACCTTTCAAGTACTCCCTAGTTATCCAGTTCCATTTGCTTGTTGCCACCTTGGAAAGTTTATGTCCCAGGTTGCATTTTGACTGCTGCCACAAATCCTTTGGATCATAACAAGCATTATTATTATTAAATGAAAGTTCAGATTTGTTTTTTGCTCAGACTAACCTTTTAATCTTTGAAAATCAAACTAATTTTTTTTCAGGTAAAAAGAGCTTTTTAAAAAAATATTTTAGGGGGGGAGGGGGTGCAAGGGCAACACACGTAACCTAAACATCTGTACCCTCATATTATGCCGAAATAAAAAATAAAAATAAAAATAAAATAAAGAGGTCCTTATATATCTGCAAAAAAAAAAATATTTTAAAAGTTCAGAAATGTTTTAAGAGGAAGTTAGAAGTTACCCCAAATCCCGCCTGGAGATGAGAATCTGGCTATTTCTGTCTCTCCTAGTTACGAAGCAACATACCCTGTCACCTGGTTGATATCTCTTGCGGGTTACCCTGCAGTGCCACGCTTCCGTGTGGGATGCACAAGTGTCAGAGACTCTGTCACAAAGGAGAATGTCTTGTGGATGAGGCCTGCAAGCAGCCCTGCACCACCCCTAGAGCTGACTGTGGCCACCAGTGTATGGCACCCTGCCACCCCAGCTCACCCTGCCCTGTGACTGCTTGTAAAGCCAAGGTAGGTATTTGTGGCCCTACTTTGATGCAGTGTTGACTGTGGTTCTGGGGCTGCTAGTGAGTCAAGAATGGTCTGCAGTAGCCCCTGGGCATGCCTCTTAATCAGGGGTCATTGGTTGCAAGGAACTGCAAGTTAACAAGAGAAAAGTGATATAAGTCATGTAGGCTTTTGGCCACCCAGCTTGCTTTGGCCTTTTAATTCAGCAAGTACTCACTGCCACCCGACCACAGTCTCCCTTGTATAAGACATTATCCAACATGCTGGGGCTAAATTAGCAAGCAAGAGACACATGGTTCCTCACAATTTGATGGGATACATACTCAGTAAATGATCACTCAGTTACCTAATTATGACTGTCGTGTCATGGAGGAGTCGTCACACCCTCATGGAGGGTGCTATGAAAGCATGTAAATGGGAGAGTTAGCCTAGCCTGTGGGGCAAGGCAAGGCCACCCTGAGGAGGGGAAAGCAGTGGGATGAGGTGGAGTTGGCTAGGCCTCAGCTGGGTCGGGGTCAAGTGTCCGCCTCTAGATCAGCGGTGAAAACTTCATCTAGATCTGCCCCGTCAGCCAGGATTAAGAACAGAAATATAATAGTTTCCAGAAAGGGACATCATGACCAGGACACTTCCCTCCTAGCATGTCAACTACTGTGTTGTTAATTTGCATATGTGGTTAGCTTCTTCTATCTTGAAGAGTTGCCACTCGCTCTCTATTCTGTGCCATGGTTTGATCTGTGAGAGGATTTAAAAGTGAAACCTGCTTATTCGCCTGGTTCCCATGTGCTGAAGTTGCTCCATGTTAATCTGATTTCAGGTAGAGCTACAGTGTGAATGTGGACGAAGAAAAGAGATGGTGATTTGCTCTGAAGCATCTAGTACTTATCAAAGGTTAGTGCTACTTAAAAATTAACTGGTGGACCTAGGTGAAGGGGATACATGTGTTTATTGTAGAATACTTGCAGCTTTTCTAGAGGTTGGAAAGTTTTTTGAAGAAATTTTTAAAAATCTAGTTTCTTTGGTTCAAAGAAAAAGTGCTGCCTTATGTACCTTTTCTTCCCTAACTTTAATTTGTAAAATAGCCTTTTTATTTCTCCTCCTCTTTCTTCTTCTTTCTGTCATGCTCTTATTACATAAAAAGGAAAGATGCCCTAAAGTTAGGTGAATTGCTTTAACATTCTGTCACTGGTCGGTGGCACAGCCAGGGCTAAATCCTGTGCTCCTCCCCTGGTATGGGGGTTTCTGATTGTTTCATGAGGTATCTTTGCAGCCTCCTGAAGCCTTGGGACCTATGAAGTCATGTAGGGATCTGAGTACAGAGGTAGAGGTGTTAGAGAATGAATGGTTGTGCGTATCTGTGGTTAGATGCAGAGATGTGCCGTAGATATAGGACTTTAAGAGTATACAGAGATCAAATTGGCTGTGTTTGAATACCTACTGGGTGCCAGGCATTGGCCTGAATACTCAAGGGGGTACTGAGCAGTTGGGTTACCTCATTGCTTCCTGTATAGCTGCTTAGAATGTAATTGAGGAGATAGGACATAACATGCAGGTAGTTCATAATAGATGGGCTTCCAGGGCCACACAGATTGTCGCACTGTAGGTTTGCCTTGAAAGAGGTCTTCTGCATCCCCACTATGGGCAGGTTCTTGTGAAACTGCAATGCCTCTTTTTCTCTTTACTTTTATATTTCAGAATAGCTGCTATTTCCATGGCCTCTAAAATAACAGACATGCAGCTTGGTGATTCAGTGGAGATCAGCAAGTTAATTACCAAGAAGGAAGTTCAACAAGCCAGGTAATTTTTAAAATGGATATATATGCCTTCTTTCTTCAGTTTGACTAGAGGATCATTCATTTATTTCAATCCCCCACAGTAGAGCCTTGCACACACAGTATGTGTTCAATAGGCATTTGATGTTAAGAGGCCAAGCCCACTCCAGCCCCAATGAATCCTACTCAAAATATAGCTAAGACTAGAGGAGACCTTGTAGGCCTCACTACAGACAGTAGCTGGCAGCAGAGATCTAGATGTGTCACGCCTAACCCACAGGAGAATACAGAACCAGAGTGGTGGCTATGTCTAGAAAGGGACGTGGGGCTGTTAGGGGGACACTTGGGGAGCATTTTGGGGGCTGAGCAGCCAGGAAACACTCTGAGGCCCACCTGAGAACTCCTCGACCCCCATAACCTAGAAGCCACCCACCTGTCCTTGAGAGAGACCTCAGGCAGCCAGTCCTAGATTGGGGTCCCAGGGAGATGATGAAATTCCTAGGGCAGGGGGTCTAGTGGAACCTGAAAAGTAGGTGGCCTCACAGGCTCTTCCTGGCCTGAGGAGATGTCCTTTGGCAAAAGTCAGCCGTTTTCAGGTTGACTATCTAAGACTTCTTTTCTTGCTGGATAGGAGCTATAAAGCCTATACCCTGACTTTATTTTTTTTATTTGCTCATCAAGGCTGGAATGTGATGAGGAGTGTTCAGCCATGGAAAGGAAAAAGTAAGTAGTTTCAACTGCTTTTTATCTGCTTGCCCTTGAGCTCTGTGAAATTAATGAGAGGGAGCAACCCTTAAGACATTCAACATCGCTCTGAGTCTTTTACTGCTATCAAAGAGCAAGAGAAATGCTAACATCAAGAATTGAATTGTCTAAGGATAAACCACTCAGGTGATTTCATCATATTCAGAAACATGAGCTGTGTGGTTTGGGGCATGGTATAAACATCACATGCCACAGCATACTTACTAGCCAACTTCCTGATTCCAACAGAGATAAAAGGTTTAAAACAATGTTTAGTGTACTTTTGTATTGAAGTATAACATACATATAGAAGATTAGAAGTGTACTGATTGGTGAATCATCACAAGTGAATATAGTTGTGTAACCAAGCACTCAGGTGAAAAATAATTAACAGAACCCTTTCTTGTACCTTACGAAGATATCACCTCTATCTCGACTTCTAACATTTTGGCTTTTCTGTTTTTGAACTTTAAGTAATGAAATCATATAGGTTTTGTTTGTTTGTTTCTTTGAGGACAGAGTCTTACTCTGTCGCCCAAGCTAGAGTGCAGTGGCATCATCATAGCTCGCTGCAACATCAAACTCCTGGGCTCAAGCAATTATCCTGCCACAGCCTCCCAGGTAGCTGGGACTACAGACACATGCTACCACGCCCAGCTAATTTTTCTATTTTTTATAGAGACGGAGGTCTCACTTTTGCTCAGGCTGGTCTCGAACTCCTGGCATCAAGCAATCTTCCCACCTTGGCCTCCCAGAGTGCTAGGATTACAGGCGTGAGCCACTCCACCTGGCCCTAGTTTGTATTATTTTTGTGTGGCTTTTTTCATTACATATGTGACATTCACGCCTTTTGTTGCGTTTAGCAACACTTTGTTTACTTTCATTCCTGCATGATATTTTATTGTATTAATATTCATTTATCTGTTCTACTGTTAATAGTTGTATGTGTGGGCCGGGCATGGTGGCTCACGCCTGTAATCCTAGCACTCCAGGAGACCGAGGCAGGAGGATTGCTCGAGGTCAGGAGTTCAAGACCAGCCTGAGCAAGAGCAAGACCCCGTCTCTACTAAAATAGAAGAAATTAGCCAGTCAACTAAAAATAAAAACAAAAAATTAGCCGGGCATGGCAGCTAACGCCTGTAGTCCCAGCTACTCGGGAGGCTGAGGCAGGAGGATCCCTTGAGCCCAGGAGTTTGAGGTTGCTTTGAGCTAAGCTGATGCCACGGCAGTCTAACCCAGGCAACAGAGCGAGACTCTGTCTCAAAAAAAAAAAAGTTGTATGTATGATGTTATGTGTATTGGGCTGTTACAAATAAAGCTGTCAAGAATATTCTTATACTTGCTTTGCTGTAAGTTTTTATACATTTCTGTTGTATATAAATAGAATTGCTGATTAATAGGATTTATATATGTTCAACTTTAGAAGATTCTGCCAAACAGCATCCAAAGCGATTGTACCAAATTGCACTGCCACGAGCAGGGTAGTCATTCCCATTGCTACACATTTTTGTCAGCACTTGAGATTGTCAGTCTTTTTAATTTTAGCCATTATTGTGAATATGTAGCAGGTTATTAAGCTTTTAATTTATATTTTCCTGATGATTTACAAGGTTGAATACCTCTCACATTTATTGGCCATTTGATATCCTTGTTTGTGAAGTGCCTATTCAGGTCTTTTGCTTATTTTTTAATTCTGTTGTTTCTTTTTCATATTGACTAATTAGAGTTCTTTATATAGTCTGGATATGAGTCCTTTGTTGGTTTTATACATTGTGAGCATTTTATTGAACTCTGTACCTTCAGTTTTTATTCTCTTAATGATGTGTTTTGGTAAACAGAAGTTTCTAATGTTAATTTTGTGCAGTTTATGTGTCTTTTCCTTAATGAGTGCTTTTTATGTCCTCTTTCAGAAAAATTCATCTATCCTAAGGTCATGTTGATATTCTCCTGTTACTATCTAGAAGCATCACTATTTTACCTTCCACATTTAGATCTCTAGTTGACCTGGAATGATTTTTTAAAATATGGTATAAGGAGAGTTTGCAATCCAGGTTTTTTTCCCCATATGAATATTCATTTGACCAGTACCGAGATTGTCCTTTACCCAGCACTCCGCAGTGCCACCCTTGTCATAGTCAAGTATTCCTATATATGTGAGTCTACTTCTGAGCTTATTGTGTTCCATTGCACTAGTATCACAGTGCCTTAATTATTGTACCTTTATAACAAGTCTTAATATCTGGTAGTATATCTCCTCGAACATGGTTCTTCAAGATTGCCTTGACTATTCTTGGCCCTTTGTATTTCCACTTAAATTTTAGAATTAGTTTGCTAATATCTATCCAAGAAATCTGCTGAGATTTTGATTGAGTTGGTATTTAATTTGTAGATCAATGTGGGGAGATTTGGCATCTTTATAATATTGCGTTTTCTTATCCTTCCATTTTGTGTCTTCTTTGATTTCTCTTAATGATACTTTATAGTTTTCTGTACATAGGTTTTGTATATCTTTCAATAGATTTGTTCCTTGTGCTTTTGACGTTTTTGATACTGTTATAAATGGTATTTTTTCTTGTATTACTTTTAAAATTTTATTTTCTAATTGCTTGTTGCTGGTATTTAGAAATACAATTGATGTTTATTGATCTGTTTAACAACATTGCTAAATTCACTTATTTCTAGTAGTTTATCTGTTGATTCTTTTGGATTTTGCATGTATACAATCATGTCTTCTAATAATAGTTTTATTTCTTTCCAATTCTTTTGTTTCTTTGTCTTACCTTATTGCACTGGCTAGGGCCTTAAGTACATTGTTCAACGAAAGGTTGTAATAATAGATATCCTGATTAATCCTTGATTTCATAAGGAAAACTTTAAATATTTCACCATTAAGTTACTTACGGCAAACATTTAATTTGCTATAAATTATTCTTTATCAGATTAAGGGACATTTATTCAGTAACCGGCAAACTTTCTGATTCCAACAAAGATTAATTAAAAAAAATAGCCCTGTAAAATGTTAACATGTGGAGAATTTAGAAGGATATTTAAAAGTTCCTTGTAATACTCTTATAACTTGTCTTTGAAATTTTTGTAAGAGAAAAAGTTAAACAGAAACAGACAAATGCAGACAAAGTATAGCCCTATTTTACCTTAAAGCTTGACATTCAACAGTTTTAACAGTATCTCTTTAAGTATCTAAATATGTAGAAAGTAATATGATGACTAGTAGTGCTGCCACACTTCCCTTGGCTTAACCCTTATGGTAACTTTCTAGTAAGTACTGTAAGTACTGGGCAAAACCCCCGCCCTTTAGGAACCGTCAGTCACAGTGCTAGTGTTCTCAACTATAAAATGTGAGTTAGGAGTCCTGGGTATTCAGAAACTCCGTAGTGAATACACAGAAGGCCTCCAAAACATGGAAATACACTTTGTGTAGTTGAGAAACAGTATTGTATACCAGCTAGAGCCAGAGCTCTAGAGTCAGATTGCCTGGATTTGAATCCTAACTTCACAAAACACTTAGCTATGAGACCTTGCGCAAGTCACATATTCCTTCTTAGCCTTAGTTTTCTAAAAGATCTGGAAGTGGTGACAATAATAGTATTTCCTTTCCAGAGTTGTTGTGACGGTTCATACATGAAAACTGGTATATGTAAAGGTCTTCGCATGAGCCTGGCACATAGTAGATACTCAGTAAATGTTAGTCAGTGATTAGAACTGGCTTCTGTTTTCTAAAGTCTTTTTAATTTCTCTTCAATTTTAGCAATGACGTAATAATCCTCACTATTTAAAGATTCTTTCTTAATACATACTGATCTAAGAAAAAAAAAGAAATGGGCCAGGCATGGTGGTTCATACCTATAATCCCAGCACTTCAGGAGGCCAAGGCAGGAGGATCACTTGAGGCCAGGAGTTCAGGACCACCTGAGCAATACAATAAGACCCCACTGGATCCCAAGAGTTCAAGGTTGCAGTGATCTGCGATCCAGCCACTGCACTCCAGCCTGGCTGACAGAGAGAGACCCTGTCTCAAAAAAAAAAAAAAAAGGCAAATTTTAAAAAGAAAACATCATCTAAAGTTTTATATATATACACACATTACATAAATCAAAAACTAGCAGGTCAAATTCAGCCCACAGACAGGTTTTATTGATGTTTAAATTTGAACTGGTGGCCAACTAATCTAATCATCAAAAGAGCTCCCCCTAGGCCGGACGCGGTGGCTCACGCCTGTAATCCTAGCATTCTGGGAGGCTGAGGTGGGCGGATCGTTCTGAGCTCAGGAGTTCGAGACCAGCCTGAGCAAGAGCGAGACCCCGTCTCTACCAAAAATAGAAAGAAATTAATTGGACAGCTAAAAATATATATTGAAAAAATTAGCCGGGCATGGTGGCTCATGCTTGTAGTCCCAGCTACTTGGGAGGCTGAGACAGTAGGATTGCTGGAGCCCAGGAGTTTGAGGTTGCTATGAGCTAGGCTGATGCCACGGCACTCACCCCAGCCAAGAGAGTGAGACTCTGTCTCAAAAAAAAAAAAAAAAAAAAATTAGCCGGGTGTGTTGGTGCACTCTCCCAGCACTCTGGGAGACTGAGGTGGGAGGATCGTAATCTTTCTCCCCTTGCCGATGCAGTGGTACTGGCAGCTGGACCGGTTGCCCAGGGTGATTCCTGGGCAAGAAACTGTCACTATGTTTTCAAACCTGATGTCAGTTTCTAAGGGTCCGATGGAGGTGGGTTGTGCAAAATTGAGCAGTGGATGCAGCTCTGTGGTGGGTGGTAGAGGGGGCTCGCCGTCCTGCACCTGTGCACCCACCTTCGTGGATGGGAGAGCACTGGGGGAAGCCCTGCTAGGCTAGTGGCCGAACCTAATGTCCCTTCCAACGGTGGAAAGTTTGGGTAAAAATAAATGACTTATGGAGAAAAGGAGGAATAACAGCTGAGGGTAAAGAAACGAGGAAATGGTTGCGAATTGAGGGACCCTGATATTACATTAACACCTCAGAAGAGGCTGAGCAAGAGATGACATGGCTCAGTTATGCCGGACGCCCAAACCGATGAAGCCCCACGTGTGCTGAGACCGCTCTGCTTCTGGAACCTGCCAGGGTCGAATGGAAGCGTGCACACCTGAGGGGCCTCGCCCTGGGAGACGCTCGCACCGCACCATGGGCCAGACTAATTACTGTGCATACTCTTTTACTGCGAAGGATCTGTGCTGGAAAGCCAGGGGTGGCCTGTGGTGTTGGCATATCTCTGTAGGCTCCCGTCCGCGTCGTTCCTGGCTCATGACTCCCGCAGGCCTCCTCCCGGCCTTTTGTCAAACTTGAGCTGGGATTACAGGCGTGAGCCACCGCGCCTGGCCTATCTGTTGGTTTTTTGATCCTGTGCCCTGAAATCTTGTCAATGTTCTGTGTTCCACTTCAGAAATGGGGATATTGGATGGTGGCTCTTTTTTAAGGTTCTCTGTTTTTTTCTGTGAAACATATCATTATATATATAACAGAGTTCACATAACATGTATCTTTATTTTTTAAATTTTTTTTAAGACTAGTCAAGTGCAGTAGTGAGGAGGGGGGAAAGCAGTAGAACTAGGAGTTCAATCTATAACTGACTGTGAACAATCAAGTGAGATAACTCACTACCTTCGGACCAGCCTCACGTATAATAATACTGTAATGAACATAAATACCTGTGTACCCACGATGCAGCAGTTTAAGCAGGAGGAGGAAGTAGAACCCACAGAGCCCCCTGCGTGTTGTTTTAGTTCCCTGTGGCTGCTGTAACACATTACCACAACTTAGTGGCCTCAAACAACAGAAACGTATTCTATCACAGTTCCGGAGGCCTCAAGGCCAAAGTCAGTATCACTGGGCTGAAATCAGGGAGCTCTCGGGGAGGAGGATCCTTCTTCCTGTTTCTTTCAGCTTCAGAGGACTCCAGGCGTTCGGTGGCTGTGGCTGCAGTGCTCCAATCTGTCTCGGTTGTCACATGGTGTTCTTCCCGTGTGTCAATCTCCCTCTGCCTCCTCTTATCAAGATACATGTGTCGGCCGAGCACGGTGGCTCACGCTTGTAATCCTAGCTCTCTGGGAGGCCGAGGCGGGCGGATTGTTTGAGCTCAGGAGTTCGAAACCAGCCTGAGCAAGAGCGAGACCCTGTCTCTATTAAAAATTGGAAAGAAGGGCCGGGCACGGTGGCTCACGCCTGTAATCCTATCTCTCTGGGATGCCGATGTGGGCGGTTCGTTCTGAGCTCAGGAGTTCGAGACCAGCCTGAGCAAGAGCGAGACCCTGTCTCTACTAAAAATTGGAAAGAAATTAATTGGGCAACTAAAAAATTATATAGAAAAAATTAGCTGGGCATGGTGGTGCACGTCTGTAGTCCCAGCTACTCAGGAGGCTGAGGCAGGAGGATCGCTTGAGCCCAGGAGTTTGAGGTTGCTGTGAGTTAGGATGACGCCACAGCACTCTACCCCGGGCAACACAGTGAGACTTTGTCTCAAAACAAAACAAAACAAAACAAAACAAAAAAACACAGATTCCTGTGCCCGAAAATAAACATTATGCACATTTAGGTTTGAGGACTTCTGCTGTAAAGCAATGTTTCTCAAACTGTGGGTCATGACGT